>APFE030940753.1:0-104037 GCA_000404065.3 Pinus taeda
AATTAGGGAACATGTCTCCCTGTTTTTTAGGTTTATATCCTTGAAAATTGTAGAGCCTTTATCTCTTCATCCATGCCACATTTTACGAAACTGAAGGAGGTTTTTGTAGCCCATGTTGTCCAAAACAAAAACCTCTCCTGGTTTTCTAAAACATTTCTCCAGCTGTCCGAAAATTGTCCTTGAAAAACACGTGGCAAACAGGAGATGAAAAACTGCACCTACAGCAGTTTCGTAGCGCAACTTTGGTCAGCCGTTTCTCCCAGCTCGGAATGAATTTGAGGAAACTGAAAGAGGTTTTGGTAGCCTGGTATGTTAGGAATAAAAGCCTCTTTCAGTTTTCAAAATTAAGTTTTCAGCTGCTCAGAAACCCTTCTGGAAATTTACTAGTAAACACAGAAAACAGAGTTTTTTCTGCTAAAACAGTCTGCTACAGGGGTTTCGTAGCGCGCTGCGAAAACACTGTATAATTACAAAAGCCACAGTTTAAGGCCAAAAATTTAACCTCACTTTGATGAATTACAACTGATTGTTGAGGCTTGTTAGGTGCAGGGGTACGCATGTCCCATATGAGAAAATGACAATCATTTCAAACAGAGCCAAAAAGGTATTCATCTTTGAAATGCCATGAAACATCTTCAACTGCTCCCAGGCCTCTCAAAACTGAATGGAAATGTATAATTCTTCAAGAAAGATTATACCAAGGAAGACCATCAAAATCTGAAATAAAACCTTACTTGATGTGTGACTGTCTTAAGGAAATTCTTTCCAAATGCAGCATTTATATCCCACAAGCATATTGTGCATCATTTGAACTACTTAGTGTGTGACCTTCTTTAGAGGAATTCATGTCAAACCATATCCTTCATCAGAATGACCTTTCAATATCAATCCGGGATTGCAAACCCTTTCTTGAGGAGCCTCTGATGGATGCTTACTGTAATCAAACACAAACATTTGAGCTCATTGTCTTCGTTGCAATGACAAAATGAATTATGTGGCATGTAGCGAGCCTTGTTAACTTCTCCTTCATATTTGTTGTTTCCACAGTGTTCCCAAGAGTAATTACTGGTATAGTTGATGCAAAGAATCCCATTGGAATGAATTGCTTCTCACCAAAGACATATGAGCATATACTCATTAAGACTATAAAAAACCTAACCTTTAGCTGTCTCAAGAATGGAAGATGACATGAGATATAACCCTTGCTAGATGTTTGTGTTGTGTGGATGATCCTTACTCATAAACTCCCTTTCAAAAAGGTTTCCCTTTTGTTCCTCAAAACTGGTCAACTATATCAAAATATGCAGCTACAGCAGTTTCGTAGCGCGCTACGAAACTGCTGCACATTAGGCATTATCTTCAGCAGTTTCGCAGCGTGCGCTACGAAACTGCTGTGTAATCACTAAAACACAATTTTAATGCCAATTCTCCCTTACCTTAGCCTTTTCCTTTGAAATCTTTTCAGTGATAACACACTGAATGGTTTCTTGACCTATAAAATAAGAGTTGAGCATGAAACCCATGCTCCAAATATAATAATAATAATTTTCTTTCATTTTATAATTTACAAAAATCAAAAGTACATTTCATATTTATGAAGACCGAACCTAGTTACACATTTTTCAACACTCCCTCTTAACTAGGGAGGTATTCATAAATGGTACATGGACGTTCTCAATCTAAAGAGATCTCATAAGAAGATTCAGATTGATAACCCATATGTGTAGCATCATATCAACCAACATTGTCACATAGCAAAGCCTTGACTGACAACTCCATCTCTCCACAACATCATAGCACAATGTTGGCGAGACGAATGATTTATAGACACCATCATCATTGTCTCTCGAGGCACATACTCTACCTGGTTGTTCACGGAGTATTACCTTCCTCGGACTATTCTTATCTTGGATAGCTAGTCCTAAGCAAATATTGGTCCACTACACTCTTTTCTTGGATGCTTTACCTCATCCTCAAAGAGTATTGGATGTTAAATGCTTACCCAATCCTCCATTATGTCTTCCCAAGTGAAGACAACAATGATGTTCCTATCACTCCCTCTCAACCAGAGAGGATACATCAGTCAAACCAATATTGTCTCTTAGATATACAAGCTTCTTATTAGGAAAAAAAAATTCAATATATCAACTACCTACTCATTAGTGGAGACATATTGTAGCTACAACACACCATCTTGTACTACCTTCTGAATATAGTGATACTTGTTGATTTTCTTTGTCTTTCCATGAAATATTGGGTCTTTAGACAATCGTATACAACTAATATTATCACAATGTATCACTGTAGGGTCAATTGGTCCTTCGAACAGATCAGATAACAGTTTCACGAGCTGCAATATACTCCATGACCACTCTTGCCTTGGTTGCCTTACCTCATCCTCAAGGAGTATCAGATGCCAAATGCTTACCCAGTCCTCCATTTTGTGTTCCCAAGTGAAGACAAGAATGGTGTGCCTATCTCTCCCTCTTAACGAGGGAGGATACATCAACCAAACCAAGCTTATCTCTCAAATATACAAGCTTCTTATTAGGAAGAGATTTTGTCAATATGTCAGCTACTTGATCATCAATGGAGATATATTGTAGCTGCAACACACCATCTTGTACTAGTTTATGAATATAGTGATAATTTTTGTTGATATACTTTGTCTTTCCATGAAATACTAGGTCTTCAAACAATCATATACAACTGGTATTATACAATGTATCACTGTGGGGTCAATCGGTCCTTCGATCAGATCTAATAACAGCTTCACAAGCTGTAATATACTCAACCTCAACACTACTCAAAGCAATTGTGTCTTTCTTTCTAATCATCCATGAGATCATGGAGGATCCCAAACTGAAACATTCTCCCGCAATGCTTTTTCCATCCTGCTCATTGCCCCCCCCAGTTGGGCTCTCTGTAATCAATCAAGTGGACATCATACCTCCTATCATATTCCAGGCAGTAGTGGATAGTTCCCTGCAGATATCTCAGTATATGTTTTGTTGTTATCCAATGATCATGCTTAGGCTCTATTTGGAACTAACTTAGAACATTTACTGCAAAACATATGTCTGGTCGTGTATTCACCAAGTACATCAGTAAGCCAATCAATTGCCTATGCTTGGAAGGATCCATAGGGATCAATTTAGAACTCCTTAGTATCTTCAAGTTGTGATCATCGAAGTTGTCATTAGTGTACAATCCATCATGTAAAATCTTTAACATCTTGATCACATACTTCGCTTGACCTCGATAGATCTCATCAGGTTCTTATTAGACTTTTAGTCCCAAATAGTAGTGCATCAACCCCAAATCCTTCATGTCAAATTCTACTGCTAGTTTCCTCTTACATTCTTCAATTCGACCTTCCACTCCTGTCAAGAGTAGATCATCCACATACAGAGGAATGATTACCAACTCTCCCTTCACAACCTTAATATAGAGGTTTGAATCAGCATAACTCTTTTCAAAGCCTAACCTCTGCAGGTATGCATCCATCCTAGCCTACCATGCCCTTGGTGCTTGCTTGAGGCCATATAATGCTTTCTTTAATCTATAAGCATATACCTTTATGTCTTTAACTTCAAATCCCAAGGGTTGTTCTATGTAGACTTCCTCATCAATTGTGCCATTTAGGAATGCAGTCTTGACATCCATTTGGTGGAAGTTCCATCCCATCGATGTTGCCAAAGGGACCAACGAACGAATAGTAGTATACCTTGATGTTGGAGAAAATGTCTCTTCATAGTCGATGCCTTCCTGTTGAGAGAAGCCCCTAGCCACAAACCTCGACTTATATTTATCAATGCTTCCATATTCCACATGTTTGATCTTGTATATCCACTTGGAAGTTACTATAGATTTGTCTTCAGGCCTAAGTACGATCTCCCAAACTCCATTCTTCATTGCAGATCGATATTCTTCATTCATGGAATCTTTCCATTCTTGGTGAGTGACAACTTCTTCAAAATTGGATGGCCCTACTTCTATTAGTTTTTTCATGTAGATTGCATACCTAGAATATCGTTTGGGATTCTTGCTTTCCCTGAATGTACCTTCAGCTACTCCATGACCTTTTGCATCTATAATTGTAGACTTCAACCAATTAGGTGTTTCTCTAGATTCAGGGATAGCCATGGGTTATATAGGTTCACTAGGTCCTTCATCTTCATGATTTGATTCCCCATCCTCTCTATTAACTTCTTGTTCGGATACCAAAAGTTGTTCATCAAAGTCCATAGGGAGATCCTTTGATTTATTGAATGCAATACTTTTGTTAAATATCACATCTCGGCTGATTTCTATCTGATGTCCTTCCTTTATGTAGATCCTATAGGCCTTAGAAGAATTGTTGTAGCCCATAAATGTTCCCCTCATGCCTGATGGATCTAACTTCTTTCTCTTGTCTTTAGGTATATGAATGTACATAAGAAAGCAAAAAATCAGACATGACCTATAGGGACCTTGATTTTGTATGTATACAACTGTCTTTGTAGCTTCACCTCATGCAAATTTTTGGTAAATCTTGATCATGTATCATTGCTTGTACACTTTCTTCAATGGATCTATTTTTTCATTTTGCAACTCCATTTTGTTCAGGATTATATGGGACCATCAACTCCCTCTTAATCCCAGACTCCTTATAGAAAGCGATGATTTCCTCAGATGTGTATTCTCCTCCATCATCAAATCTTAATATATTGATTATGCTTTCTGTAATGTTCTCTATTGTTGGCTTGATGGGCCCTAACCCAAGTTCAACTTTAAGTAGCCAAGCAAATCCCTACGCTATTGGCACTTTCGACATCCGCAGAATGCGGACTGAAGTCTCACCCGAAGCAGTATGGGGGGATGTAGGAACCAAGTTTTCGCACCCTAAGATGGTTGTGATGTCAGTTATATTCCCTAACCTTCCTTCGTGCAGACTGATAAGCCCTTTACGACTTATCAAAGTACGTCTCTTATTCATCCCTAAAGCCTTCATGAAAGTCTCAAATCGTCCTTCGCGAACATACTCTGACTACCTTACGAACACAACTGCAAGGGTTCGTGCACTCAGCTGCAGACTTCTATCCTAGGCCTCTGCGCACTCAGCTACAAACTTCTATCCTAGGCCTCTGTGCACTTAGTTGTAGAGCCTCTTCCTATGCTAAGACTCTTCACTCTTAGCTCTCACAGACCCATGCATAAAACAAAACAAGGCTCAACTGAACTGCCTTAAACTCTTCTAAGACTCCCTTTTTATATAATCCCATGGTCCACGGACCAAGAGCGGATCTCATCAAGTCGACATAACTATCTAAACTAAGGGCGGAAAATGCATTTTGACTGCTTAAATCTTCACGCTCTGCGGTCACAAAATGTGGAGACTTTGTATTCTTTCCTACAAAATTTGGGCTTTTTGCCCCAAAACTTGGGCTTTTAACCCCTAAAATTGACCCCAGGGGATCCATTCCCAACAAGCCCCCAACACAAATCTGGTGACTCGCCCTCGAGTCACTTTGCTGGCGCAGAGATCTTGTCGCGAAGACCTCTTAGCTCCACTTGTACCATTGCGACTTCGGCGATGCACTGTGTTGCACATGCTTCATCTCCTCGACCAGCTGCTTCGTAGTTGGCCCTGCGCCATCTGTACCTGTTTCTGTGTTTCCTATAGACTAGCTAGTTTTCCTTCAGTGGTGATCATGAGCACACATGCTTCGTCTAGCCAAGGCTTCAATCGAGCCTTCAATAATGTTTCCATGTGTTGTGCTGCGTCCACCTTCTCTTTCAGCGCCTTTGTCTCTTGTAGCTTCGCTAGCCTTTGGGTAATGGCGAAGGTACGCGTCGTTGCTTTAACCTCGTCATATCGCTGTTGCAGCTCACGTGCCTCTATTTTCAGCCTCTGCACATTAAGATCCTCCTTTAAGCTAGTGACTACTTCGAGCGACTGCTCGAAGAGCGTAGTGCAATCCTTTACTGCGCTATCTATTGCTGCAACAACATACTTAATAGTTGCCTACGCTGCTCTCTAACTTCTTGTAGAGTCAAAGGTTGGGCCTTCAAATTAAGTTCTGTCATCTTAAGGTTCATTTCAAACTAAACCTTTGCCAACTATGTTCTTGCTTCCCGCACTCCGGTAGCGAGCTTCCGAATTCTCACATCCACTGGCTCATCTTCGGGGAATGTCCAGATCTTGGACAGACCTGCATGCCTCAGCCACTACCTTGGTCATTCTCTCATTCTTGTCCATGATGGCCTTAAAGAGATCAATAGCAGAGTTTTTATGTGTAACCATCTGGGCATTGTTCTCCCTCTACTCACTGATGACGTGTTGCGCGCACTGTTTGCGGGCTCGATGTTTCGCGATCACATCATCCTACAAAGTGTGAAGGGATTCACTTGGAAGCACAGCCAAATTGAGTCCAACCCCCTTGAGGGCGCTGACAGTGACCTTGTCAGCTTCTGCTTCTATAGTCAGTGCTATTGCCCGAGGATCCAGTGCACACCATCCTTGCTGCTTCTAAGGTGTCAGGTGCCAAACTAGTTGACACCGCACTGCTCCGTCCCACACTGGTCTGTATCTGCGACGCTTAGATCTGTAGCTCACGCAGACCCATCCGAATGGCGCCTAAGGCCTGTTTTTGTTGTTGCAGTAGTTCTATGGTTGCATCCCTTACCGCATCACCAATGTTGTTCAAATCACCTTCAGTCAAGGTGATTGGGTCGAGGGAGGTCTTGTTGGCCTTAGACTTCTTCTATGGCCCTACTTTCTCCTATTCCTTGGTGCGCTTAATCCAAAATGGAGTAGTCTCCGGGTCTGCTCCTCCCTACTCTAGTTGATGGTCTTCCTCCTTTGTCTCCGGGGAAGACAGCTTCTGACTCCTCTTAGAGCTGCACTCCTCCTCTTCTTCATGTCCTCCTGTTTGCTTTGCAGCAGCCCGCTCCGCCTTGGTTTTATCCTCAGCCTCCTTCTTCCTTTTCTTGGCCAATTGTTCCATATTCAGCTTGGCCTCTTCCCTTTTTCGCTTCGCTACAGACTTGTTAGACCCAGCTATCAAGTCCGAAGCGGTGCGCTAATCTACCGTCCAACGGTTGAGGACTGCTGCGATCACATTATTTGTGGCCAGGTATGGAAGGACATACCACTTTTGTTCAGGATCCTTCCGTGCATGCATGAAGACATGGTGGAAGTCCAACTTGAACTCCACATACTCTGTCAGCTCATAAAAACTATCGACGACAACCACGGCTTGTGGTTGATGGCCATGTGGATATTCATCTCCATCAAGATCCAAAAGACCTTGCTATCCTTGACCCTTTCGGGGTCCTTCATAGCCCAAACTGAAGCGAACTTCGCCGCTTCTGGTACGTCCTGCGCGACCGGAGGAAACTAACTATCCTCTGGTAACTCCCACGCGACTAGCACTATGGACAACAGCAACCATGTATAGCGAATCATTTTTCTTTGATCTTGCGCCTCTCTGCAATTCATGAGGAACTCGCTGCAGAGGTAGCGTGCCTAGTTGAACTGTATGCCCTACGTGCACTAGGCCGCTAATGACATTACTAGTGTCAGCACTTCATTTGTGTGACACTTCCTCATAATCTTTCCTGCCAGGATCTTAGTGACTACATTGATTACGTGGTTCACTATGCTAGTGATGGAGTAGCCCCGCGACTTCTTAGTGAACTTAAATTTATCCTTCATTGCTTTGGCAAGCTCGCACTCACCTATCTTTCCACCAAATTCCATGGTTGGATTTTCTCCTACTTGCGATAGCAAAGTGATCCTATGGATTAGCATGTCAGTGATCGGTATCAGATCATCTAGCCACAGGCACCCATCGTGCACTAAGCATAACAACTGCTTGATCATTATCATGGTTATGGGCGTGTGGTTGTAATGCGGTACCCAAAAACATGTTTAACAAACCAGCCTTATCCACCCCTTTTACCCACTTTCTTGGCTCCAGCGTGGTCACACCAGAGTCATTATGGAAGACATGGTGCATGAGTTGATCTATCACTAAGTGGGGAAAGCGCTCCATATTAGCGAAATCCCAATCTTCCAATTTTAAATGGGGGACTTACCCCAGGTGCGGTGCTTCAAAGATGATTTTTTCCAGCAGCAAGGGTATATGCAACGTGACCTTGCTTTCATCAATGTCCTTTGGAACCTTTGTCTTGCCTCTACGCAGAGGAATGTACTTGGGTAGTTTAGAGATAGGGTCGGACCCCTCAACGTCAACATCCTCCGCCCCCATGTCAATGTCTTCCTCATCCATATGGATTTCTTGAACATCCTATTCAGGCTCCAGGTCAACTAGCTTGCCCTTCTCCTGCACGATGGGTTTTTCCTTCTATGGGTGCTTTCTGGGTGATGCACGCACCGATTGTGGCACTTTCTGCTTATCTTTCTTTATTTTTGGACCCTCTTTGGTCGATGTAGGCATCGGCCTGGGCGACCTCGATGATTTAGGCAATTCTGCTGGTACTTCGACGCACGCAACCTCTGGGGCAACTCCCTTAGGTACCATTGTTATGTCTGGGTAGTTCCCTCAACTATCATTTCTTCTCTAGCGATTGCGGTTTTTGCGGCATCAACACGATACTAGACAACAACTCCTGCGTTTCCTTTGGAAACTTCTCAAACGTTGAACTCATTATCAAAGCTTCAAAGTACTCACGGTTCATATGCGCCTGAGAGCTCGACACTTCAATTCTCAAAATGCCAAGAGTTTTCGTTGGGCAGCCACCTGTAATTTATAGGCATTTTCAAATTCAAATCTGACCGTTCCCCCCAAAATTCGTTCGTAAATGTTGAAATGGCAGCAGATTTTCACGGATCTTTCCCATAAGTTATGACTTAAATGCCACCCCCCAACTCCATTTAGTCGTTTTTCCACTGTCAAGTCATGAACAATGACCATAATAGTCACTTTTCGACTGCCCTACACGGTCCCCTCTCGGATAGCGCAGCTCCCTGCACGTTTCTGTTGACACTGTGACATTCCTTCATTCCGTGCAATTCCCCAATCGCATTGCTCCCCAACTCGAGCAATGTATTTTATAGTCCTGTGCCTCCTTTCAGCTCCCTGGAGCGCTAGGACTATGCCTCCATTATGTAGTCATCTAGTCGGATCACCGGTGTATGGCTTCAATCAGATGCCATTCACTCACCCTGGGAATGGTTCTCCATTCAACTTTGCCAACTGAACTGCTCCACCATCAGTAATATCCTTGATGGCATATGGCCCCACCCAATGCATCCGAAATTTTCCTAGAAATTTATCAAACTTGCTGTCATATAATAGAACTAAATCATTTACCTTGAAGGTGAGCAATTTGATGTGCCGATTGTGCCATGCCTTTTCATGCTCCTTTTGAACTTGCTGATGGAATCCAGCTAGAAATCTATCTTCTTCAAGCTCTGTTAGTTGCGCGAGCCTCTCCTCTAGGGCTCCGTGATCCGCCATTCCTGTGAATGCTGCTACGCGTAGACTAGGTACAATGTACTCCATCGGCATCACAGCTTCCATGCCATAAACCAATATGAACGGTGTTTGTTCAATCAACTTTTTGCAAGTCGTTTTATAAGCCCATAGTACCATGGTTACATGCACATCCCATTCATTCCTTTGAGTATTCCAAACCTTTGTTAGTGCGTTCTCCAGTATTTTATTAAACGCTTCCACCATCCCATTAGCCTGCGGATGATATGGCATGCTCTTCTTATGGTAAACCTGAAATTCCTTCGTTATCGCCCTAATCGTCTCATTAAGAAAATGTGTACCCCGATCGCTCATTAAAATTTCTAGACAGCCAAACCTTGTCAGCACGTACTCAAAGATGAATTTGGCTACTGTCGCGCTTGTACAGTCCTTCACAGGTTGCACCTCCGCCCATCTGGTTAAGTATTCAGTCACAATGATGATGTACCGTGCACCCGTCTTCTTTCCTGGAGGTTGAATTAATCCCACAAAGTCAATCGACTACTTCTCAAAGCGTTGTAATGATACCTGCAGATTCAACGGTAGCTCATCCCTACGCGAGGGTCTACCAGTCCTTTGGCATGTGTCGCATGCCCTACAATATGCTTTTGAATCCTTTTGCAAGGTCGGCCACCACAACCCAAAGCGTAGAATCTTCTGCATTGTTGCTTTTCCTACATAATGACCTCCCACGGCTCCGCCATGTGCCTAAGCGAGGATGTTGTTTCGTTCAAACTCTAGTGCATAACGTCGCAATATTTCATCTGATCCCATTTTGTACAAGTGTCCTGCAATGACAAAAAAAAGTCTGTCGGACACACCACCAAATCCTTATTTTGTTGGCTTGTATATCCTTCCGGAGTCGTACTTGTTGTCAGGAAGTGCATAATATCTTCAAAGTGGTTGTCAACGACACGCACTACATAGAGTTATGCGTTAGGTAGTCCTTCCTCCAAATTAGTAGGCTCTTCGCTAGTTTCAATGCGTGGCAGATGATTAGGTCCTGCATTCAATCGTCCTAGTTTCACAATGACTTGAAAATCATATTCCTAGAACAACAACATCCACCTGCATATATTCCCCCCCAACACAGGCTTATTGACCGGATATTTCAATGCATAATGGTCTATATACATCTTAAAATTTCCGCCCAACAAATAATTCCTAAACTTCTAGAGCGCATACACCATAGCTAGTCCTTCGCGCTATGCTATGGAATAATTCTTCTCCGCTTTGGACAACTTCCTACTTGCGAACGTTATAGGATGATCCAAGTCCCCTTCACTGGCCTGTTCCAGTACTGCTCCCAGTGCAATACATGATGTGTCCACATGCACATGAAATTCCTTCTTCCAATCCGGGAAGACTAGGATCGACACGGTGACCAATTTCTCCTTTAGCACATCCAAGCTCTTCTAGCATTCTTCATTCCAACAGAATGTAACATCCTTCTTTAACAATTTTTCCATTATCGTGGTGATCTAGGCATAGCTCTTGATGAATTTCCTATAGTATCATGTATGCCCAGTGTTGCGTGCAGCTGTTTCACACTCCTTGGTGCCTCCAAATTGATTATGACCGTGATCTTCGTTGGGTCTACCATCTGTTATGACCTAAATCTACCTCAGGCTAAGAAAGGCAGGTCTAGGATAACATCAAACCACGCTTATCTTGGTAGCTAGGCCTACCAGGTCGGGAGAGGGCTCTCTCCTTGTCAATATCAAAGAAAATTTATCAAGGAAAGCTTGAGATGACTTATATACAAAATAATTTTAGGCTAGGTATGCTTGCTGCGAAGATTTTGATTGATTTTAATGGTTGGGTTGTTGGATCAGATGAGGAAGGTAGCTTCGGGTCTGGGAAATGAACACAGATTTGCAGAGGTTTCTGTGGGGCGAGGTAGGCAAGTGATTTAGCACTTTGAAATGAATGTAATGGTGAGTCTAAAGACTGGTGAGGAGCTGGAAATGGCATGCAAGTGTCATGAGTCCTCTTCAAAAAGTAGAAAACATATAGAACTAAACAAACCCTAAGGTAGAGCACTGAAATACCAATGAATTCCACCTTTCAAACTTGATTCATTTAGTTATGCAGAAAGAGAGAAATTATGGCACACATAAACATAAGATAAACTGAATTACAGAGAAGAAAACAATGCTAATTCACATTACCACAAGAATCCCACAAAATGCTGCAAAACCCTGGTTTATTTCCTTGCCAAACTGCATAAGTGATGTAAAAAGTAGCTCAATGCATCCACAAAAGTCCAACCCTTACAAATGACTGAAAAACACATGATATAGACCTCCAAACCACCTGTGTTATCCATCAGGGGTCGAATCCATGAGAAAAGGGGTAGTTTCAACCATATCTAAACTAGGAACACAAAAATAGGCAGTGGAACAGCTTGCCTCTAAAACCTAGGAAACTGATTCATTCAACTCTAAACCACCTACAACTGATGTATCTACCTTATCAAGTCAATTTTTATCATTTTTACATCATTGTACATCAATTTACATCATGTCACATCATGAATTTGACCATAAGAGAGAAAAAGTCAAACTAGAAGAAAACTAGGCGAAAAACAAAGTTTTTGAGCAAAATTGGCACTTTTTCATTCTGTGCGTAGCGCCATTTTTTCTGTGCATAATGCTTTTTCCAAGCTGCTTTTGGAGAGCTTCTCGAGGTCCAAATCAGGTGTAGGATAGCTCGTTGGAAAGCCCTGTGAGTCTACTTTCTGGAACAACTTGAATTTTTTGATTTGGGGTCCATTTGCCCCTCCAAAATTGCAATCTCCCAAGACTGCTTCCTGTGTGGCCAAAAAGTGGCAGAGAGGGCATTTTTTGGGTGTTTTTCGCCCTTTTCGAGGTCCAAAACTTGTCAAAAATTCCTAGTAATTTTTGAGCATGCATAACTTTTCATAAGGAATCCAAAAATTCCAAGTTTTCTTCAAATGGAGGTCCCTATCAAAAGCGAGCGCCGGTGGCGCTACGCACCTGCCGAAAAAACCTGTTTTTTCCCTGAAAAACTCAAAAATGTCAAAAAGTTCACCAAATTTCTTGAAATTGGCATGAGT
Source organism: Pinus taeda (assembly GCA_000404065.3). Taxonomy (NCBI): domain Eukaryota; kingdom Viridiplantae; phylum Streptophyta; class Pinopsida; order Pinales; family Pinaceae; genus Pinus; species Pinus taeda. The sequence goes on from APFE030940753.1 coordinate 12,562, forward strand.
TATCTATGTCAGGTGCCATGTTGGGCCAATGAAGCTTCAGCCAAAATTTTGAGCTTATCTTGCTCCTTGTTGGCCTTTAAGGATCTCCCTAGCTTAGCTTTTAGGCTTCTTATTCTTGTCTTACAAATTTTGTTTCGGGCCAAATAGTGGTAAGCCATGTGTTGCAACATCTTCTTCTCTTTATTAGCCTTGTCCAGCAACTTCTCAAGGTGGATATTGACTCTTTCCAACCATGATTCTCGGTCGTCCTCTATTTTTTGCTCTAGTGAAGTTAGCTTGATTTTTCTCTTCTTTGCTAATTGTCGGTTTTCCCTTATGTTTTGCAGCTCCATCATTGTTTGTTTGTCCTCCAATTGCTTGTTCTATTTCTCAAGGTAATTAATGACCCATTTAGCCCTCTCAAGGTCAATTGATAGGATTATAATCTCAGCTTCTTTCTCCTTGATGATCTCATCCTTGAGTTTTGAGCTTTGGGAGCCCAAATTAGTGTCCTCTTCCTCAACCAAAATGAAATCTCTGTCTTGGCCTTCAGAAGGCCCTTCATCATGCATTTGTTGCTTTCCTCTGTCCTATACCTGCTTTGCTGAAGAAGAAGGCAAAGCCCCTTTCACCCTAGGTGAAGATAGCATTTACCTGTGGTCTGATGAAGGAAATGAGACCTCTTCCACCACAGGTGGAGATAATACTCGTTTGGCAGCTGCAAATAGTCTCCTTGTGCCCTTTTCATAAGTGAAAAATACTAGCACACCTGTAGTTTGAGTCTCGTGAACCTCTGGTTGATTTGAAGGCCCTCCTTCCTTTTGAAACATTGATGGGGTCACCTGAGGGCTTTTGAAAACCTCATGTGAAATGAAAGTATCCCATGAAATACTCAACAAGCTCAGCTGATGCAAAACAACAATCTTGATCAATGAAAAATGATAAAGACTACTAAACTGTTGACGAAGAGGTTTCCTTTGCACCAATGTAGCCATCTTCTCAATATTTCTACTTATGAAATAGGGGAGGTTCATCATCCTCACTCTAGTGAAATGCATCAATAATCTAACATGGTAAGTTTACAAGCGAGAAAACCTCCCTTCACAGGTGAAATATTTGATAACGAGCTTCATGAGCGGAGCATAAGTGTCCTGTAGGTATCTGAAAGGAAAGACCCTACTGATTTGCTTTTGGTAACTAGCCTTGACATAAGGCTCATAATGCTCTTTGCCGACAAGTTGTCCTTTGTTCCACTCTTCACCCACATTTGAATACTTGTTGCTGCAGCTATGGTTTCAGGTGTCAAAGTGAAGGAAAGACTTGCTAAGTTCACCTAGCCACTGTGAAGATGAAGGACAAATAGCCTAGCAAGTTCATGGTGGTATTTCACCCTCTCCACCATCTCACAAAACTGATAGCAAGACTGATATTTAAAACATGTTACTGCAAGAGGGCAAGCCAGTAACTCCGCGAGTGTGGTGGGCTCCTCCTGGATGTGTTTTCCTCTCTTATGTGGTTTTCTTGGTGCATGAATCTCTTGGGAGGAATCACTCACGGTTTCCTCATCCCTTTCATAAGCTGAATCTGTTTCCATATTTGCAAATGTAGAATGTAGAATGATGAGTATGAAGAGATTTTCTTAAGTATAGGTGACTGTTGTTTTCTTTCTTGGGATTTGATGGATTGACTGATAATAGAAATGCAAAGGAGGGTTTTAATGATGGTTGTAGGGTTTTTAGGGAATGATAGGGTTTAGGAAAAGGGGAATTAGGGTTTTTAGGAAATAGTGGGAATTAGGTATAGGGCTTAGGGTTTGATGATAGGGGTAAGGTGAGTGTCAATGGGAGAGGGAAAGGGGAAGATAATTAGGGAAATTTTGGTGGAGGGGGATGGGATGTGGGAAAATCATACAAGGGAGTAAAAATAGCAAGAATGATAAAAACTACAAAACCCTAGACAGTTTTGTCAAGGCAACTTTGAAGCAACTAACGTTTGATTTTTTACCATTCAAATCATTATGATGGATGACAAATTCTCTTGCTATGGCAAATGGGAGGGTGTACTTACTTGAAGAGATGATATTTGCAACTTTAGAGGCTTAGAAAATCGATGGCATGAATTTTTTAGCTCGGTTGACAGGCGCACCACACCAATGCCCAGGTGCGTAGCCTATTGAAAACCCTTTGGAAAACCTGAGCCCGATTGCGTAGCGCCTGGCAGGTGCGTCGCGCCATTGCCCAGGTGCATTGCGCCCGGAAAAATCTTGAAATTTGCTGAAACTTTCCCTCTCTATCCTCAAAGCGCGATTTTTCTTCTTGTTCTCTCTCACTTTAGCACAAAATGATGTCTTCTAACACAAAGGATCCCTTTATATACATTTGGACTCTAATTTTTCATATAGAAAAAACCCACTTTCTAAAGTTCCCTTTCACTTTGCTTTTAAAAACCCTATTTTTGCAGTTTGGCTCTTTTTTGTCATTTGATGGACTGATGCTTGGATGTTTTTTGTTTCTTTTACAGGCGCTGGGGTGCTGGAGTTTGACAAGGTGACCAAGGGCTACAAATGATGCTTTATTACATATGAAAATAATAAAATTACATAAATTTTTTACATGAAATAGAAAAACCCTATTTTCACCTCAAAACAGGGTTTTGAGGTAAAAACCCTTATGGAGTAAATCATCTGTAAAATTTGTGATTTTATGAACTTATTAGACATCCTGATGTGCCCGCTGACCTTTTATTGAGCTTTTGAAGACCATGGTGGCAAACCCTAGACCTAATGAAACTTGAAAATCCTAAAATGACTTCTGCAAATGTAAATGACAAAAAAATGATTGCATATGACTTGAACTTGTGAAAATAGGCCAGCAGGTAAAGACCATGAGGGAAATTTGATAATGAACCACTTCCATCAGTTGATCCATGACCTAATGGAATGCAACTGATCGGATGGGACACCTAAAATGCATGCAAAAAGAGAATTTGATCATTGATGGAGGGATGAAGATACCGACACTAACACCATCAATCCATGTCTACATACCACAGGCCCAGCAAGATCCCAAAAGGGACATAAAACAAACATTTCTTCAGATTGAGCGTGATCTGGTGCCTTCAACATGTATCTAGCATCAAGCGCAAACTTGCCACATGGCACTTTACCAATCCAAACATTGTCCAATTGTCAAAGTATACTTCCAAAAATTTATGAATGAAATCCTTGAACGTTGCCATGATTACGAGTGAAAAGATCACTGGCACGTTCTTTAGTCCAAAAGGCATCACCGTATACTGGAAGCATCCCCATTCAATCACAAAGTTCGTCTTACTTCTATCCTCTGGTGCGATCTTGATCTAATGGTACCTAGAGAACTTGTCGGTGAATGAATATGCTTCTTGGACGCCAACATTATCCACGACCTCATCAGTGAATGGAGTTGGGAAGGGATCATGCAGGTAGGCATCATTCAACTCCTTGAGATCTACGCATGTCTTTATTTCTTCCTTCTACTTCTTTTCCTGAACCACTATTGGGCTCACCCAATCAGATTCTTCGACTGGTTCAATAATACATGCCACGAGCATCTTGTCCAACTCTAAGTGGACCCTTTCTTTGTACTTCGGATTAAGGCGGTAAGGTCTTTGCTTCACAGGTTTCATGTCTGGTTTTAGGGTGATCTTCATGACACCCAAGTCTCCTATTATCTCGTTCAGATATGAAAAATTCGTGGGGAACAAATCCTGATATCCGTGGAGTAGTTTGGCGACCTTATCTATTGTCGTGTCATCCCCAGTAGTCCTCATTCTTTGCAAACTTTGGCTCTGCCTCCATGCCAATGTTCACCTGTCTGGTTTTGAGCGGTTCAATTATGTCTGGGTTTGTAGCTTCATCTCACCTAGCTTCATCATGATCTCTTTGAATCCCACAATCCATTGCACCTCAGACTTAGGTCTACTAAAGTCCTTATTCAGCGCAGTCTCGATATCTGCCAACGCAGATGTCGGATTATCAGTGCAATACTTAATGTACCAAGTTAGTGCATTATCCTGCAAACCACTAACCAACGTCGCTTTCTTCATTTGATCGTCCGCAATACCCTGAGCTTCCCATACAGCCTTCGCAATGAACCAAAACTGGTCCAGATCTTCATTTCTTACACCCTTGAACACAGGTAGCTTTACGGAGTTCGTCATGTTGAACAGTGATGGAGGTGGCAGTGGTGTGGGTGAGGGGGTAAGTGGTGGAGGTGAGGATGGAGGCAGGGTGGTTGGATGAGGTGAGGGTGGAGGTGGTGTAGGTATTCGCAAGAATCCTTGCCTTATCAACTGAATAGTGCTTAGTGGAGAAGCTTGTGCTGCTCCATCGTCATCACTCAGAGGAGGCTCAATCAGCAGGCTATATTCAGGGCCTTTTATTTCTTCATCCCTGAAAGTCCTTCCACTTTGCGTAGCCCCAAACATCAAGGTAATTGCATAACTCATTTTTCACACAAGAGCATCTTAATCCAAGTATTTAACGATTTCAAATACTTGCCTTGCGACCCTGTGAAGAAGTGACACTATACTTTGTTGTAACTGACCGAAGTATCGACTGTAAACTTTGTCATAAACCCTCCTATGATATGGTCGACACAATGATCAACAGCGCATGATCTTATCTTCAGAGGCTTCCACTTTTCGCACTAACTCTGGGGTCCAAACAATCGGACCGTCAAGCCTCCACCTCCCTTAGTCGTCTGCCAACTTCACGATCCACTCGTATAATTCAACCAGGAAGGAAAAGGAGAAGATTTTGTGTATCTCTGTGTACAGATATCTGTCAAACCACTATTCTTTCGTCAATCGAGGATTCTTGTTTTCTTGTGCCGCAAATTCGTGGATCTTTCTATCCAACCAGTCTTCAAACTCCTTCTTAGTTAGATTCCAATGATGCAACATCACACATCTCGTTATGCAGATCCTGATCCCAGCAACGGGACCATTTGTTGGATTGATGGGCCCTGTCCTAGATTCAGTGTTAAGCAGCCAAGCAAATCCCTACACTACTGGCCCTTTCGGCATCAATCCTTGACACGCGGACTAAAGTCTCACCCGAAGCAGCATGGGGGGATGCAGGAACCAAGTTTTCGCACCCTGAGATGGTTTTGATGTTAGTTATATGCCCTAACCTTCCTTCACGTAGACTGATAAACCCTTTAGGGCTTATCAAAGTACTTCTATTATTCGCCCCTAAAGCCTCTGCAAAAGTCTCGAATCATCCTTCACGAACCCTAAATAGATAGATCAGGCACTTACGCGCCTCTATATTATTCTTACTTTTGTATTTACTCAAATTCGCTTAAGTATTGGTTAACTTTAACATGCATTATGGTTATCTTCGCATAAACATATATTATGACTTGCATTCATATGACAAAGTAAAATACATGGATTCACACATCAATATAACATTAATTCATAACCCCAGTATTCAACATAACATAATCGCACATTCATAACAGAAGTAAAATAATGCATACACAGATAATTCTATAATACTTCTCTTTATTGATAATCCAGATTTCCAGTACAGACTCTGACTACCCTGTGCACATAGCTGCAGGAGTCTGCGCACTCAGCTGCAGGAGTCTGCGCACTCAGCTGCAGACTTCTATCCTAGGTCTATGTGCACTCAGCTGTAAAGCATCTTCCTACGCTAAGACTCTTCGCTCTTAGCTCTCACAGGCCCATACATAAAATAGAACAAGACTCAACCGAACTGCCTTAGACTCTTCTAAGACTCCCTTTTTATACAATCCCATGGTCCGCGAACCAAGGGCGGATCTCATCAAGCCGACACAACTATCTAAACTAAGGGTGGAGAACCCTTTTTGATTGCTTACATCTTCATGCTCCACGGTCACAAAATGCAGAGACTGTACATTCTTTCCTACAAAATTTGGGCTTTCTACCCCAAAACTTGGGCTTTTAACCCTAAAATTGACCCCAGGGGACTCGTTCCCAACATCTACTTTAGATTTGAATTCTTGAAATTTGGTAAAGACTTCATCCTTGGATTTCATTAAGTAAACCCAAGTTTTCCTTGAATGATCATCTATAAATGTGACAGAATATGGATGACCTCCAAGTGATGTAGGAGCCATACGACCATAGATATCAAAATGAAAAAGATCCAAGATTTCTTTTGACTATGAAGCACTGCTTCCAAATGGCCTCTTGGTGTTCTTACCCAATTCACAACCTTTGCATACTCCTTCATGATCTTCTTTCAGTTCAGGGATTCCATCTTCTATGGTGTTTAGAGTTGGAAGGATTTTGAAATGGATATGGTCGAATCTTCTATGCCAAAGTTCACATGGGCTGATTTCAATGTGAACTAAATCTTGAACAAGAGAAGATGACATCTTGTAAAGTCTTCCTTCATGAATCCCAATTACTCTAGCATTTTCTATACTTGAGTTTTTACCCCACACTATAACTTTTCCATCAATGAAAGCAACTCTATCACCTTTATCTTCTAAACTTGAAATTGAGAGTAGGTTCTTGTGCAAACCTGGAACAAATAGGATGTTGTTGAGATCAATATTGCCTCCATTCTCTAGATCTATAGAGGATGATCCAATTCCCCACACATGGTAGTTGTTATTATCTCCAAGTTCTACAGAGTAAGAAGACTTTCCTTTTGTGATAGTGTCTTTAGTTGCTTGTGATGACCAATCATATGTCTTGATGCTCCATTGTCGATCACCCAAATGCTTCCATCTTGAAATGTGCCTATGTGTTGAGAAGAGTCCTTCGTCTTTTGTCTCAATCACTTCCTTCATTGGATCAAATAGGAGATTCCATACTTTCGTTATGCCTTTCTTGAGATGGATTGATACCTTTGAATGCTTCTTTAGAAACTTCTTCAATGTGGTAGAGATCTTCATAATGCCCTTAGCCAACCTTAGCATTGATACCATGTTGAGAAATCTATAGGGCAATGATTAGAGTGATTTCTCTTTCTCTGATAACTTCTTGTGACATCTTTTTACTTATATTACTTATTAGCTTCTCTTATTATTATTATGTTTGTGTATCATCAAAAAACTACCAAAAACAAGAATAACAAGAACACAGAACATAGGTTGCAAGCCAGGGTCAAAACCTCTCCACTTGAGAGGAAAACTCGCAAATCTCTTCTCTTCCTTATATATTCTTCAATTGATGAATTCCATGACCTTTAGACCAAAACCAATACCCTCCAAGACCAAGTCCAACCTTTCTAGATGATGTGCTTTCCTTGTCCAAGTCAAACCCAGTCAAATCTCTTGTAGTAACACAACTTCAACCTCCAACTGTAGAATTTTGGCCTCCACTGCAAACCTGAAATTTTGGTCCTTCCTGTAGTTACTGCTCCCACACATGTGAGCTTTCTTTTAGCTTCCTGGGACTTCTTTAGACCTTTGCTTGACTTTCTATGAATCCTATAGGTTGAGGATGGCTCATGGTGACCTTCTCTTGGCTTTATATGAATCCTATAGGTTGAGGATGGCTTCTTGTGACCTTTGCTTGACCTTGTTGCCTTCTCTACTTTAAGATAAAACTTGATGAGGAAAACCCTAGATATGCTGCAAAAACCCTAGCCTTCCTTCACACGTATGAGAGAGAAATAGCCCAAAAAAGGTCTTCTTTGTCATTTTCCCTTCTTCGTTGCCTTCCTCCTCTTCTTCCTTTGCTTGGATGAGTGAAAGCTGAATGTGCTTGAAGGAGGCCAAGTTTTATCCTTTATATAGGATTCTCAATGGTGGACATAGCTCCTCAAATTAGGCCTTCCAGCTGCTTAGGCGACTTGATCTTGGAGGGTATTTTGACACTTTTAAGAACACAAATAATTTTCTTTACAAGTTACAATGTGCACGAAGGGGTCTTCAACTTATGACAATGACTCTTTTGATTTCTTGACCTAGGACAAGCCCTAAAATCACTCAATGGGTGTCTGACCTATAAATAAATGATCTTGAGCATTAAACCCATGCTCTAAGTATAGTAATAATAATAGTTTTATTTCATTTTAAATTTACAAGAATCAAAACTACATTTCATATTTATTAAGGTCGAACCTAGTTATACATTTTTCAACACTTTGTTGGTGTACTCACCCCCATTATATAACAAAAAGGTTTGGATCTTTCTTCCTATTTCATTCTCCACTAGAGCCTTAAACTCCTGAAAGCCATTGAAGACCTCATTCTTGGTCTGCAAGAAAAAGATTTAGGTCTTCTTGGAGAAATCATCGATAAAAGTCACAATGTACTTGTAACCCTTGAGAGATTTTTGTTGACATCGGTCCACATATATATGAATGCATGAAGTCAAGTATCCCATAAGATTTGTTTTCGCTCCTTGGAAAAGTTTCTTTCACGAACTTCCCCAACACACATCCTCTACACACATCATTGTGCTCTATGCTCACCTCTGGAATACTTGTCATCGTCTCGTGAAGAAATCTAAGTGCTCCATGATGAATATGATCCATCCTCCTATGTCATAGCTCCCCCTGGTCCCTCGAACTATTGTTGTTAATTAGTGCCTTAGGAGTGTCCATCTGCAGCCTATACAATCGCTTGCTTCTCACCCCAATTGCTATAGGTGACCTCCAATCCATGTGATTCAACAACACCTGTGCCCCTCTAAAGATAACATTGTATCCCTTGTCTTGAAGGATGGATATGGAGGTCAAATTCATCCCAAATCCTGGCACATGCAATACATCATGGATAGGAATTGTCTTGCCATTCTCCCTCTGAAACAAAACAATCCCTCTTGCAACTAGGTTGCACTTGTACTTATTCCCCATCTGAATTTAGAATATAGTGCCCTCATCCTTATATATGGAGGAGTACTCTCTAACTCCTAGTATATGGAATGAAGCTCCATTGTCTATATACTAGACACCTTGTGAAGTTGAGCTAGACATGCAAGCGATTAATGCGAATTTATGATCCATCTGGCTAGAGAGCTAATATGCATTTGCTGAAGCTGCTACTTGCTTCTTTCCCTTCTTCTTATAGTGAGGATAATCATTGAAATAGTGGCCAAACTCATGACAGCCATAACACTTAACCTTTGATAGGTCCTTATTCTTCTCTCCTTTGTTGGATCCTTTCTTCACCTTCCCTTTTCCTACCAGTGTCATGTTTTCCTACTCCCTCTCAAACTTTAGAGTCTTATCGCTGCTACTACTACTTCCATTAACCAAGATGAGTCTAAGCTCCTCTTGAGTGAAGTCACTCCATAGGTGATCCCATCATGGAAGTGCATCTCACCCATTTATCACTTGGGCGAACACGCTCCACTCCTTGGAAAACCCATTCAGTGTTATTCACACTAGCTCCTCACCACTAGGCTTATCACCAGTTGCAACTAATTCATCTTTGACAAGTCGAACATCAGTGAGGTAGGAAACCATGTCTTCACTCTTATACATCCTAATGGCCCTTAACTTCTCTCTAACAACTAACTTCCTATTCTCTATAGGATTCTAGTACATATTCACTATAACATCCCACATTTTCTTCGATGTGTCTTCCTCTATGATATGCCAAACAATATGGTCCTTCACTCCATCAAGTATAATCATCTTTGCTTTTACATTCTCCTTTTTATAGGTGGCCCATTATTGTGGATATATCAACATGACAATAATGTTCTCCGCATACTCCTTTAGTCCAAACTCATTCAATAAGAATGCCATTTTGACTTTCCACATGCCAAAGTTGGAGGCTCCATTCAATTTGTCCTGATCTCTCAAACATGTTGCCACCATCTTTGAAAAAAATTGGAAACTCAAATAAACTAGAGAATAAACTGAAGAATTTGAACTAGGTTAAAATCCTTGGCTTTTCTCTTCCTATGCAAATCCTCGTTCTACCCTCAGATCTGCTTTGATACCATGTGAAATTTTAATTACTATTGCAGTTATCTAGTTATTATTCTCGTATCAATTTATATTATTTGTCTTTTGCAAATTATTTGCAACAAATATCAAATAAAACACAACTACAACTTCGATAAAAAATAAATAACAACAATAACTAAGAAAATTATGCACACATACATAAATAATGGACACCAATATTTTTGGACAAATGTCCCTGGGAAAACCCTAGTGCAGGAAAAACAGTACCACAAATGATTAATTTTATTATTCTTTAGCACATCTGTGATGGAGAAAATTACAAAATCATTTGCCAAAATTTAAAAAACTTTTGGAAAAATATTTTTATCAAATTTGATTTCTCCTACAGGAATCAACTCAACTTCCTCTAAGAAATTTGGCCTCCCTCTAGATTCTGCTCATCTCACACATGTGACCTTGTCACTAGAAAAATTTTAATGTCAAAGAAATAACTTGACCTCCTCTGAAATTCAACATCAACTGGAAAATCGACCTTCCTGTGCAAATCAATCTCTCCTTGCTCCTACGACTTGTCCTCCTAGAGAAATTTGCACTGCCAATTAGGGTAATTCACACCGCTATCTGGTGCAATTCACACCACTAGAAAATCAACCTCTCCCTGTAAGAAAATATATCCCTAACTCTATAGAAACCACTATGATAAAATCCTTCGACAATCCTATCTCCAACCACAGTTGATCTCTTCCTGTTGATGCCCATACATTGCCATGGGGCGCTAGGAATTTTTGCTTCTAACTCATCCATGATATCATGGCAGATCCCAGACTAAAACACCATTTGGAAGTACCCCTCCTGTCAACAACACTACCAGTCCAATCTGCATCTGTATATCCATATAGTCTAACATCTACAATGACATATCTCAGTCCAAGGTTAATAGTCCCATGTAGATATCTCAATACATGCTTGGTCATGAACTGGTTTAAAGTGTTGACTGCAAAGCATATGTCGGGGCGAGTGTTCACGAGGAACATTAGAGCACCAACCAATTGTCTATACTCAGAGGGGTTTGCTAGCTCTGGTCCAGTAGCCTCTCCACATCGCTTCTTAAAATTCATCTCCGTAGGTGTAGGCAAGGACTTGCATTCTACCATGTCAAATCTCTGTAAGAGTTTCACAACATATTTTCCTTTGAAAGGAAAATCTCGCCCAACCTTTGCCATACTTCTAGTCCCAAAAAATAGTGCATCAAACAAAGGTCTTTCATCTCGAATTCAAAAATCCAACTCCCTCTTACATTCTAGAATGAGAGGGTATGCACCTGTCAAGAATAAGTCATCAACATATAATACCAAAATGAGAGGCATACCTTGGACCACTTTGAAGTAGAATTTTGGATCATCACTGCTCTTGGTGAATCCTAGCTTCATCAAGTAACTGTCGATGCAAGCATACCAAGCACAAGGGACTTGCTTCAATCTATAGAGAGCTTTATTCAATCAGCATACATGGGTCTTCCTATCATGAACTTTAATCTTAGAGGTTGTTCAGCATGCACTTCTTCTTGAAGCAAACCATGTAAGAAAGCAGTATTCACATCCATTTGATGAAGAGTTTATCCTTGACTGGCAGCGAGGGAAACTACCGAATGAATGGTTGTATATCAGGCCATAGGAGCAAATATGTCATCATAATCTTCTCCCTCTTTTTGGGAGAATCCATGGGTTACAAACCTTGCCTTGTATATTTCAATGCTTCCATTGGCCCCATGCTTAATCTTATAGAGCGATTTGGAGATCACCACTGATCTACCCTTAAGTCTCGACACAACATCCCATACATCATTCTTCATAATAGATTCAAATTCTTCGGCCATAGCATCCTTCTGAACTTGTTCCTTCACGGCTTCTTCAAAGGTATGAGGCTCAACTTGAATCATATTGCTCATAGCTAAAGCATATGCTTGGTACTTGCATGGCTTCTTGCTCTCCCTGAATGTTCAACGAGCAACAACATGTCTCTCGACATCTTGTAGTGTTTCTTTGAGCCAAAGTGTTATTTTCCTCGTTGGAGGATCACTTGGAGGAGGATCCAAGGGGTCCATAGGCTCCATGGGATCATCAACAATATCCTTCTCAGATTTAGGCACAAAAGGACCTTCTAGAATATCCATATCATCGCTATTTTCTTCAGGAGGAGGCGGTGGAGAGAGGTCCCTTGCTTTTCCAAGGGCAAAAACGTCATCAAATGTTACATCCCTGCTAATTTTAACCTTCCTTAAATCAGAAATATATATTCTAAATGCTTTACAATCTTCACTATATCCAACAAACTTACATTTTCTTCTCGTGGCTTCTAGCTTGCTTCTTTTGTTCTTCGACACATGGAAATATATGGGACAGCAAAAAATGCGAAGATGACCAATATCGAGCTTGACACCTGTGAATACTTCCTCGAGGGTCTTGTTGTCTAAAGCTTGATGAGGCACCCTATTTTGAACATATACCGTTGTGTTTGTTGCTTCACCCCAAAGGAACTTTAGCAACTTTTGATCATAGAGCATGGCTCAGTCAACTTCCACAATGGACTTGTTCTTTCTCTCAGCCACTCCATTTTGTTCGAGATGATAGGGCATAAAGTCTCCTTCTTAATTCCTTCCTTCTTAAAAAAATTTATAAAATCATTTCAGATGTATTTCCCACCGTTGTCAGACCTGAAGATTTTTATTTTCTTCTTTCTATGATTTTCAACCAAAGCCTTGAACTTCCTTGAACATTTCGAAGGCCTCATCCTTGTGCTTCAAACAATATATACATGTCTTTCTTGAGAAATCATCGATGAAGGTGATGTAATAGAGATGGCCACCAAGTGAATGTACAGGCATCGGACTACATACATTGGAATGAATGAGATAAAGGATGCCTTTTGTCTTTTTCTTGATAAAGGGGAATGGTCCCCTATTCTTTTTTCCACTGGCACACCCAGGGCATACTCCATAATGTTGAGTTTGAACATCGAGGATCCCGCAAACCAACTTCTTCAATTTTGGAAGAGCATCATAATGTAGATGGGCCAACCTTCGGTGCCACAGCTTGCTTTGATGATTTGTATCATGGACCATAGCTAGAAAACGTCTTCTAGTGACTCTATAGAGTCCTTCAAACCTAGATCCTATTGTGAAGGAAATTCACATATAAGATCCAACAGGAAAAGTACTTTTCCTTTGGTGAATGCAACGCTTATTCCTTTATCCTCCAAAGCAAAAACCGATACCAAATTCTTCTTCAATCTCGACACATACATCACATCATGAAGCAAAACAGATGCCCTGGAATCCGTTTGACATAACCAAAGCCCTTAACGAGATGAATGGAGCTGTCTCCAAGAATAATCTTCAGATTGGACTCCCTCTTTACCAAGTTAGAGAGAACCTCGTTATATCCAAAGAAATGATGAGAGGCGCCACTATCAACCAACCAACTATCCCAAGTATCCAAAGGAGATGAACTAGACAATGTGGAAATAAGAATATATGTGGATTGATTAGTAGCATTTCTTTCATACCTAGAATTTCTTGACCTTTGTAGTGGATGATAGTTATCTTCACGATCATCGAGAGGGTCTCTTCTTCTTCCTTCATTCCTTCTTTCATCTCTTCTTTCATATGACATGTTGTTGTTGATGACACGGTTATAGTGACCCTTTTGATGACAATTGTAGCATTCAACATCTCTATCTCGCCTTCTTTAATCCTTGGAATCTCGAATGGTTTGAGGAGGTCTTCTTGATTTAGATGGCTTTCCCTTTCCTTTCTTCACATTCTTCTTCTTCCCTTGAGCAACGAAGGACGTGAACTCTCCTTCATTTGGCCTTTGAATTCTCCCTCTAGATATCATCAATCTTTCCTCTTGATTGCATAGAGCAAGTAGCTCATCAAAAGAAGGGATACTTTCCCTATTGTTGATAGAAGTAATGAACATGTCCCATGATGAAGGAAGACCACTAAGTGCAGTCATGACCAATTCCCTGTTAGGTATAATTTCTTGAGCGATTCGGAGTTGATCCCTAATTTCAGTGATTTGCATGAAGAATGATTGTATAGTCTCTCCCTTGCACATCTTAGATTTCTTGTGCTGATTTTTCAAATCCATAATATGGCTCAAATTATTCACTTCATACATGCGAACAATCTTATCGTACATTTATTTGGAGGTCTTCAAGGATGAAATATAAACATGTAGATGATCTCTTAAGGAATCAATAATGATCTTCTTAGCTTTAATCTCACCTTTCTTATACTTGGATTTGGCAGCTTGAGGAGCATTTTCTGGTGGTGATGAAATATTTCCTTCCACGTCTTCCAAGACACCATACTCATCTAACGTGACATAGATCCTGGTCTTGGATGTTGCAAATCCAGATGAGTCAGCTAGCTTTTCATTGTCCTTGAAATAAGAGGTAGACATTTTTACCAAACGATTTCCCCTTTTAATCAATCAGTGACTTAGAAGATGGATGCTCTTGCTCTATGTCTCTTGGGTTTGTCTTCACCTCAACTCTGATACCATGTTAATTTTTTATCAATTGTTCTATGCTGCAACTATGACTTCAACAATATCCAATACCATTCAATTTAAAAACTTTCACTTCTTTAATTAACCAACGACAATAGAGTAATAGTAGATAGAACAATTATGCAAATGCACAATGAAAGACAGCTAAGAGACAAGAGACACAATTTTGGTCAATGACTAGGGAAAAAAGCCACGAGGGGGAAACCCCTTGCAAATCTTCTTCCATTAGATTGTCTTCAAATGTTTAGCAGAGAGATTATATCATCCAAGAGTCAAAGTCAAGCTTTGACTAGCCAATGTCCAATATTTGATAAAGTCGAAATGCCATGCTATTTGTCAAATTAGAGACAAGAGAGAGAGTCAACAAAAGTCAACTCTTGAGCAACTACAAATCTGTCCAAGTCAACAATAGCAAAGTCAACCTTAACCAATCCACAAAGTCAATGGTCAACTCTCCAAAAGAGATCGATCAAAGAAGCAATAAATGCGGCCTAGAATGTTGGTCAAAGTTAGCCCAAAATAGTCCAAAAACAACCAGTCAAAGTTTGCACTTATCTCTAGAGTCAAATCTATAGTCTATTGAGAAATCAATGCAAGTAGATTAGGGTTTGATTCCTCTTTCTTGATAATTATTTGTGAGTTATGTTGGCTTCTTTTACTTCTTTATTATCTTATCTTTCATCAAGCAATTACCATATTATGTGTGTATGAAGATCACAAAACAAAAGACACAAGATGTAGGCACTATGCCAGGGCAAAATGCCCCTCGAGGGGAAAACCCAGTCAAAAAATTATCTTCCTTCAATAGTATTCTTTGAGACTCTTGAACCTAGACAAAGACCAAACCTTCCCTCCACACAAGTTAGCCTTCTAGATCTTCAACTCCTTTGCAGTAGCACTTCCACCCCAACAACTTCGACTATGCAGCAACTCACAGCATCAGGCAGCAACTTACAGCATCAGGCAGCAGCAACACTTGGAAGACTTCGATCTCCCAAACTAGGACACGAAACAAAGAGAGAGTAGCTTCAAAACTTTGATTTCTTCTTCTCCTTAGACTTGACCCAACTCACACTTCCTTTAGGCTTCTTTTACCCACTTCGCACTTCTCCAGCTTCCTTAGAGATATCAAACTAGTTTGAGATGGGATACTCCAAATGCATTCGACTTCTTTCTATTTATAGGCTCCAAGTGAGGTCAAATTGGTGTCCTTAGGCCGACTTGGTCTGGAGGTTACATAAATTACGTTTGACTCGATAATAAACCTTTTTACATGATTCAAAAGCCCAAGAAGGGTCTCTTTAAATGTACAATGACTATATTGACTTAATATTAATCCTAAGAGTCCACAATGGGGACTTTGACTAATATAATGATGACCCAAGCATGAAATCCATGCTTTTATAAATCATTGATATAATAATAAAATATATTTTCTTTATTCTTTTGACAAATACATTGTATGATTACTCAAATACATTAATGAAGACCGAACCTAGTTACGTTTTCCAACATAGTCAACCCTGAAGTCAACACCAATCAAACTGCCTAGATTTCCTCAATGTGTGCCCTCCAAAGCGGCCTAGAGAACCGAAGATATTCCACCCAAAAACGCAGTCAAAACATGCCAAACACACCAAAGTCAACATTGGTCAGCGCACTGCAACAAGTCTGAAATTCAGCAAATCTGAAATAGAAACTTGTTCCTTCACACGTGTGAGAGATTCCCTACAATTTTGAGTTGTACAAACCAATTAAATGAGGAGAGAAAAGAGATGTGTTGAGTTGATGAGGTGCCGAATGAGGAGGACTCAACTTGTATTTATATGCAACTTGAGGGGTGCCATCTTGTCTTTGAGAGGTGCCATTTGACTCAAGGTCGACCTTGACAATTTTGTACTTGTGGGCTTGACCTCAAAAAATCCACTTTCCCTTATCCGAATTGAGTGCTTCAAAAGTCAAAATTGGTCCTCTTGAAAAGAGGAATCTAGTCCAATGGTTGGAATTTGTCACTGTACTGCCAAATTAACACACCCTCTTTCATGGATAGACCTCAGCTTCTTTTCCAACCCTACTCAGCCTTTAGAATTGGCTCCTTTAAGGCTACATCCTTCTAGCCTTGACACACAATGAAATCCTTCTTAGTGATATGTCTCAAAAGCCTCTCCTTAGGCTCCTTATATACTTTCTCTAGGGTCATTTAGGAAACAACTAGAATTTAGGGTTAAGTTTCAACCTCTTGACGCTTACAATCATTAATTATTTCTCTTTTGGTCCTAGACCCACACTTTGGGTCCAAAACCCCACTGTTGGGTAAATCACCCGACAACCTACTTTTTGGTGGGTTGTCCTCTCTCCGAAATACCTTTTGAGCTACCCAAAATCTAACAAAGAAAACATTACAAAAAATAAGTTGTAGCCCCATTATCTAGCGATATAAATAGGGGAGGACAATAGGAAGAAGGAAAACTAGGCAAAACTAGGATTTCTAGGGAGAAAACATGAGAAGAAACACATAAAAATCAAAATGGAAAATGTGAGACTAGTTCTTGGAGAGGACATGTGAATAGAAAAAATCACTTCCTAAATGGAAAAATCCCTAACAGGGCAATTCATGAGGAAAAAGTTTCAAAAGGAACATTGCATGCATGTATAGAGAGAGCTTGGAATGGAATATATGGTATACTTTAATTTTTCATTTCCTCGTTCGAGTTTGGCTTGCATTTGAACTCCATTCTAGGGCATGTGCAAAAAAACACATTAGTGAGGTGGTATTAGGGACTATCCTTACTCTACTTTAAGAAGTGAAGATCAAGGTTTGATCCTTGAAACGAACCAATGTATGTGCAACCTATATGATTGAAAATGTAATCTTCATATGGAAGTTTCCTCGAAACCTAGCTAGCTAGAGCATTTCACCTAGGTGTACTAAATTGTCATGAGATAATGCATTTATGGAGAGGCTACCCTAGGTAGAACACAACATGGATTTGGAATAAATAAGAATGGTTGCTAGCAAATAAGAAAAAATAAGATAAGATCAATGTCTAACAAAGTACCATAAATAGGTCAATGGGACTACTAGGTACAATTATGTCAAAAAACTACGTATAAGCATAACTAGACAATGTTATAAAAGCCCTTAAGTCTACAAACAATTCTAGTATAATGGAAGAAGTTGAAGGCATTTTTGAACCCTCAACGGCATAAGGTTTCACTATAAAAGTGGCTAAAGGTGGCATGGGAGCTACAAAAGAACAAAAAAATGCTAGTACTAAGAACATGAAACATATTTGCTTTGGAGGATCATTCTAAACATATTTCTTTGCCTCTAATACATATGTTTACATAGTGTAACATGCCCACATGGGTCTTCAATAACTACATTGACTCTTTGACTTTCCTAGAAGCACTTAAACATGTGCTTGACCTGTCGAATGGACAAGAAATCCATTCTTGATAATGACAAAAATAATAATTCTTTTCTTTTACAAGTACAAAGATCAAAATTACATTTATGAAGGCCGGACCTAGTTACACTTTCTTCAACACTCCCTCTTAACTAGGGAGGTATTAATAAATCATCACAAGGTGTTTGGCCAGTTTCAATCTGAAGAATTCACATAAGAGAAATCAAATTGGCAATCCATCTGTTATAGCATCATCGTAACCAACATTGTTTCCATGGCAAGGCCTTGATTGACAGCTCTATCTCTCAATAGATCAGAGCACAATGTTGGCGAGACCAATGATTATAGACACCTTCATCATTGTCTCTCAAGGTACATAACCACCCAAGTGTTCACTGAGTATGACCTTCTAGGACTATTCTTATCTTGGATTCCCAACCCTCAAAGAATATCGGTCCTCTTGCCTACTCTTATCTTGGATGCCCTACACATCCTCAAAGAGCATCGGATGCCAAATGATTACCCAATCCTCCATTTTGTCGTCCCAAGTGAAGACAAGAATGTTGTCTATCTCTCCCTCTCAACTAGGGAAGATATGCCCATTCCTGTGAAGGAATGTACCCATGCTCCCTCTCAATCGGGGACTTGTCAGAGCTCCCTCTTAGCTAGGGACACTCATCAACAACTTCTTCTTATGGGTCCTTTATTTGCTTGATTAATTTCTTTCCTTGATGTCATGAAGTTCATTCGAGCTTCTTCCTTGTACGGCATCAACCATCGATCACTTTCCTTCTTGGTTTGTCATGTCATCCCTTTGTTCATGGAACATGGTCTTCTTGATACATATCGGGAACCTTTGTCATATGGCTACTTCCTTCTTCATCATGTTTCTTTCAAGAATTTCTATCCACCACGTGAATGCAGGTTGTACTTGCACTCACAACCCTTGTTCTAGTAGCCCTGCATGAACTCATCCAGATATTACTCAAGAAAAATCAAAGCATAGCATTAAATCAAATAGTATTGTACGAGATGGCTTTCCATCATGACATCTTGTTGGCTTGAATCATCAACATCCTGCATTCTCACATCTCCAAGGCCTTTCTAGGTGTCAAGGGTCCTTTGATCTTTTTCTTCCTTAGTCAGAATTCTCATGCCTTCTTCCAGGAGATGCCTTCAACAAATTTGTCGAATGTTGATTGCTAGTGTCCATGGTGACCTTTTTATCCCTGATCTCTTCTTATGTGCTTCTTCATAAGTTTCTTAGTCAACCTCCTCATACTCCATATGAGAACATTTCTCATATTGACCTTCATCAGTGTGTGAACCATGCCTTCATGCACATTTTCAATGAAAGAGATCTATCCTTTTCTTCTTGATCATGTTGCTAGAGCAATTCCCCGTGCTCATTAACGCAGGTGATGACATGACTTAATTGAAAACATAGATGCATACATACCTCATCTTAGATCCTTACTTGATCATCTCAGCTTCCTTTGACAACATCCTAGATTGAGATTACCTCAATCGTCTTTGCTTTGCTATATCTTTCCTTTCCTACATATCATCCTTTCTTGAATCCCTATAAGTGGAATTCCTATCAAGACATCTACTTTTCCTAAAAATCATGAACATTCTATTGAAGATTCCATCAAAGGATCCTAGTAGTCCTCATCCTGCAAATGCTCCTTTCTGCCAATGATAGTGGCCTTCCAAGATGACTCTTCTTGATCATGATCATTCCTTTATCCCTTGATGAGGTTATCCAATGGCTACTTCCTTCCTACATGAATATCTTTATCTGAGCTATCTCTACATAATGCTCCTATATTCCTAAAGATGTCATTCTCATAAACCATATATTCTATCCTACTGTTACATGTTCCTATGATGCCCAAAACTTTAAAAGAAGACTTATGTGAAGAAGTTGATCTCAATCATAGTAGAGATTTGGCTGGTCCTCCTTCTGCTTCTTATCTTCTTCTTTCACTTCTTAGGTAACATGCGCTTCTTCTCGTTTCTCATATTGTTGTCCTTCTTGAACTTATGACAATCTCTCTTATAGTGTCCATATTCTTGGCAGCCAAAGCATTGGATTTTGGACATATCTCTTTTACCCTTTCTCTGTGGACCAAACTTGCCAAATTTCCCTTTTCTCTTGGCCATAGCAGCAAATGCCTGCTCCTTCGATCCCACATCATCTTTGGCTTTGAGTCTAGTCTCCTCAATTTTGCATAGAGACCAAAGTTCATTCAACGGGGTGGCTTCCTTCTTGGCATATATACTTGATGTGAAGTTACTCCATTCCTCAAGTAATGCATTGAGCACTGCAGTTGTCATCTCTCTGTTTGACATAACTTCTCCTAGTTCTTGCAGTTGATCTCTCATCTCATATACCTTCATGAAGTAGGGATTTATTTCTTCTTCCTTGGATATCCTCATTTTATATAATTCATTATGCAACGATATCACTTCTCCAATTGTACTAACTGAGAATAGCCCCACCAGATTATCATAGATTTCTTTAGATGTTTCAAGTTTGGAAACACAAGGAATGAGAGGGTCCTTGATGGATTCTATCATAATTCTTTGAGCCCTTGTTTCATCCTTATTATACTTTGTTAGGGCTTGAATCTATGCCTTAGCGGGAACAGTGACACTCCCTTTGACGTAGTCCAGAAGTTCATTTTCTTTGAGAGGAAGATCAGTGCTCTTTTTCCATACAAGGAAATTAGTAGTCCCAACCAATTTGTTGCTTTCCTTGCAAAAAGACATTTAGATATTTTCAGAAGAGGACATAAAAATACTTACTGGAGACTGTTAGTGATGAGGAGATCTTGTTGCTTCCTTGATGAATGAAGTCTCGGCTTCTTGGATCTTGGAGTTCTTCAAGATGCTTCCTTCAAGGTGTCTTTTGAGAGATTTGCTTGTTGATGAAAACTTCTTTGATGTGTAGATTTGGAGATCTTCAATGAATGGCATGGATCTGAGTATCTTCCTTTGAAGATGATGAGCCTTTGATGTAAACCCTTCTTGGATGAGCCTTCTTATAGATGCTTTTAGATCTAAGGATTCCTTCTTTCTTTTGTTCCCAGGATGGTAATACTTCTTGATGGATCTAGGAAAGGAGATGTCCTCCTTGTTTTTGATGGATCTGCAACCTTTGCTTGTAGATCTAATGCTTCAACCTTTGTGTGCCCTTGCTTCTTGATCTTGATGCTTCAATCTTCTATGTGCTCTTGAGATGCCCTTCCTTGATGTGTCACCTTAGCTCTGATACCATGTTGAAGAATCTAGGGCATATGGGTTATTGTGAGATTCTTTTATCGATGATAATAATTTGTGAAGTACTTTTACTTTTCTTATTAGCACAATATTCTCTTATTATTATTAGTGTGTGTTATTCCTACTTCATCAAACAATTACCAAAAACAAAAAGACGAGAACACAAGATGTTGGCTCTCTACCAGGGCAAAACCTCTCTCTCCTAAAGAGAAAAACCCTTCTTGCAAAATTTCTCCTATTGAAGCTACAATTGACAAATGCCAAACCCTATACCCTTGACAAGTAGATCCTCCAAGCACAAGACATAGTCTTTCTTCTTCTGCTTTGCACCTTGATCTCTTCCTTCGTATTTCTTCCAACAATTAATAACTATTTTTCCAACAACTACAAAAACCCTAGGTCTCCTTAGAGACCTCTTCTTTGGAGTCTTCCTTTCCTTCTCTACCTTGCTTAGCAAGCTTCCCTTTCCTTGACACTTAGGCTAGAGAATGAGATCTTCCTTTAGAGATATTTCCAAGATGAAATGTTGATCCTCTTGACATATTGTAGATCTGAATTCTTTGCACTTGTGGCTGATCTAGGCTTGTAATTGACCTCCTTTTGCTTCTCCCTTCCTTCACTTGAGATGGCACCTACTTTGTTGGAGATGGAGGCCTATTTGGAGCCTCTCTTTAGCCCAATGAACCCCTTTAAGTTGTTGCACTTCTAGATCTGATATGACCACAAAAATGTCCTTCCTTCTTTGCACGTGTGACAGAAAAGAGCGCAAAAACAGTCCTCCACAATTCGGATTTCTTTCTTCTCTTCTTCGCTACCTTAGAAGCACCCTTCTTACTCTTTTTCGCACCTCTTTCTTGCCTCTTCTCATCGTTGATTTCAGAGATCACTTACTAGTCTAATGGTGAGGTCGTATTGCTCTATATATAGGAGTGTGTCCCTCTTTTTAGGCCGACTTGATCACCTGGTGAGACTGACTTGACATTTGTGCATAAAAATTCATTTCTTGGGCCGACTTGAAGGAGACTTGTCTTTGCTTTGGAGGATCATTATAGACATATTTCTTTGACTCCAATACATATGTTTACATAGTGTCACATGCCCACATGGGTCTTCAATAATTACATTGACTTTTGACTTTCCTAGAAGAACTTAAACATATGCTTGACTTATCGAATAGACAAGAAATCCATTCTTCATAATAAAAAATAATAATTCTTTTCTTTTACAAGTACAAAGATCAAAATTACATTTATGAAGACTGAACCTAGTTACACTTTCTACAACAAAGATAACCATTATTCTATGCTACATTTGAGATTGTTTATTGGCAAGGGTGTAGCATGGTTTCTATATCTTGTGTTAGGACTTCAAATCCAGTGCAAAGATGGATGGTGCAAAATGGTGTCCCAATGGTAGAACGATGGTGTAATAGTGTATAAATGAAGAGTTGTGATGAGTAGTAGATCAGTAGTTCAGTAGTACATTTGTGGTGTAAGTTGTGATAGAAGATTTATAGATAGATGAAAACCTGGAGATGACCAGGATTTTACCACCTCTCCACAATAGGACTAGGGGGTAAACTATTAGTGTAGGAGTCAACTCATGAGTCAAGAGAGTTCCCCAGTGGTTGGGGGAGAATTCATTACTTGTCCTTCACATTGTAGCTTGTTCCAACTTTATGCACATCATAGCCAATAGTCACAGGTTCCCTTCTCGCCTTTCTTTTTATCTCTATATACTTGTCATGCATCATTAAATAACAAAGAGACTATTTCTCTCTCATAGTTCAAGATTTCGAAGTTAAAGATAAATTTTATAACATATTCATTAAGAGAAATTGCATTGGTGTAGGTCGTAGTTTTGGTATTACTTATGTTCCTCATATGTGTTACAGTGGCACTATAATAAATAGAACCCTTCCTAATGTTCAATGACCAACACCTTTTGTTAGTAGTGATTCCAAGTAAAAGAGCTAGATCAATAGGTGGGTACGCCCCCTTGGTAACAGATCAAATGGAGGTATGGGTGCAAAAATTCATCATTTCATAACCACCTAATTTCTTACCTTGATGCAGTAGAGAATTTGTGTTGCACCCTTACCAATGATAGGATCAACTTAGCATACATAATTTCACTATGGTTGCACATATCTCATCTAAGGGGGCATCTTTCTCCCTTCATCACCTCTCAGTTAAATGGCAAGTTCAATGTTTGGTCAACCATATGGTGTCTCCAACGTGTTTCTTCAAGTGTTAAATTTAGGTTCTAAACAAAGGTGTGGGTGATGACCCAATCTAAAAATAATAGAAGACATTTGGCAAACGGGTGTTGGTTCCATTATTAGAGAGGATAGGTCTAGTTTGTAAATAAGATATACATTTTATGAAAGAAGACCCACTTATGATGAAACAAGGATAAGCAAAGTGATCTTTTATAGAAAGCTCCTCTTAGAGATATAGACAACCCTACAAATAGAAGTTGCTTCTTCCTTCACTTCACAATGTTATGTGAAGTAATAAATTCCTTATATAAGTGTTTTTGCAAAGTATGGTTATTCTTCGAGTGTTCATTAACTATCATTTGGAGCAAGGGGATTATTATCTAGATAGAGGGGACTATACTCACATGTTCCCAATGCTACAAAGTTGGAGAACATACTATAGAGCTAACTATTTCCCAATGTTACTCTCTCCGTTGCAACCAGAAGCTAAAAGTTCCCCTACATTTGAGTTTCAAAGACCTACTAATAACACTAGGAATATGACAGCCCATCATTGGTTGCTCCTCATATGGTCACGTTCACCGTACTAAGCCTACATACCCTGAACATGGAATTACTGAGGAGAGTTAACCTTTGAATGAATGGGAAGCAAGATTGACAAATGAAGAGGGGGGAGGGTTCTATTGATCTTTTAGGACTTGTTGGGTGGAGCCACATGGCATTTATCCTCATGTCTCAGTGCATACATAGCAAATCTTAGGTCTCATCACTAACAAAAATCAAGAATTCCTCAGATGAAAACAAGCACAAAACATAGGCATATCATAGAATTGTTTGTCCTACAGAGATTGATACTAGTTTTGTGGCTAAATCAAGGAAGAAGCTTTGTCCTTCATAATCAACTATCGATCATGGAGATGAATGGCATAGATTATTTGGTTATATGACCACCTATGATAGCAAATTTGATTTGCTCCATTTGTAATAATGGAAGATTATGGTTCTTGGGTACCAAAGTAACTCCTTAATTTTTTGTGAAGGTTCTACATTTATATAAGTTTCATGAGTTTTTATATAAACTCTATTAAGTGAAGTTGCTCATATTGAAGACTTTGATAAAACTCTTGACATAAAACAATGACCCTATCATATTTTTTATTAAGCTTTTATGTGGATAACTCTAATTTTTACTATGGTTGTATGAACTTTTGCTTTGAATTATGGCTATATAAAGGTATCTAAGCATGACCTACATATTATTTTGATTCATTATTTAGGTGGAAAAAACTTGTTACTATGGTAAGTCAATCCAAAATATGGTATTTCACAGACAAGAAACCCGTAGGATGCACCACAATGAGAAAAGAGACCCAGCACATTCACTGAATAATCCAGCATAAATAGTTATTTACAATCTACACATATGTCTAACCTCTGCAAAATAGTTACTTACAATCTACACATATGTCTAACCTCTGCAAAATAGTAGTAACGTGTCATAAAGAACATGAAAATAAGAAAAAGAATAACCACATGAAAATGTATCATGCACGAGTAACCAGCATTCACATATATGATCAAGACAAATACAAAAATCAGCAAGTAATAATAAATAAAGAGATATCAGAAAATACTGAGAAAAGTAAATTACCATCATGCAGAGGAATACAAGACTTCATGTATCTCTACAGGGGCGAAGCTACTTACCTGGATGCAGGTGAGGTTCCTTAGTGATTTTCCACTAGCGTAATTAATGGGTGCCTCCAGAGATAATTTATTCTTCCTAGTCATAGGAGTTGCCATTCGGCCATAATCCAGGTTCTGCTGCTTCACCAGGGGAATCGAAAGAATCAAATACCCTAATCATGTTGATTACATCCTACAATTATCGCAAATTTTTCAAGATTTGAGGTCAGTTATTCATCCAAACAGATAAATAAACCCACAATTATAGAAAATTGGACAAGATTTAATGTCAGTTGCAGCAGCATCCAAAGTTCATAAATTCATCCAAAATCAGATAAATGAACTCAAACATACCTTATCTTAGTATTCACCTGTAGCAATTGTATATGTGGCCTATTTGGGCAGCCTTGGTTTCAGTCCCCTAAACCCATAGGGAAAAAAGTAAAGAAAAAATAGGTAATAGGAAATAAGAAATGAAAAGAAAAATGAAAAAAACATAAACAAAAACAAACTAGCATGGCCATGCTGAAAATATGGAAAATAACAACCAATACCAAAATCCAAGGCTGCAGAAAAAAAATTAAAAAAACACAACCCAAAAACAAAATCGCCCATGAATAACAAAAGAAGTTGGCCATCACATCGCCAAAGTCGAACCACGGCCGCAATCACAGCCACTCGAGATACCTAGAGACTATGAGATTGAGAGTCGACCCAACCCCTCCTCCCACATCCACCAATTCCTGTACCTCCTTAAAACCCTCGTAGGTATCCAGAATTTTGTTCATCAACATGGCAGAAGGCTCAGACATAGCCCTGTTGAAAAGTCACTCGAACGCATTCATTCCATGGGCTTTGGTGAATGGTTGGGAGCCTTCAAGCACAGCGTCCTTGAGAAAATACCAGGACTTCATCAACACCTTACCTTGATTCATCAACAGCAGTGGAGCCAGAGATACTCCATCCTGGTTCTCCACAAAATATTTACATAGAGGTGTGAGACCATAGAACCTCTCGCCTTCGGGTTCTTGTTCGTGTCACAGAGCAGCTCAGAACCGAATGGCTGGCCAGCACTGTAAGTATCCGATCAAGAGTAATGGCGGCTTCGGGGTTCGTTGTCGGAATATGGGCAACAATTTGTGTGGGCGAAAATTGGATGCCATCACCTGCATTTGCTATGATTTGGAGAACATCGAATTCGACGGCTGCCTTCATCTTCACATTGAATTCGAATTGGAGAACATCGAATGCGAGCTGCATGGCCAGAGTTTCCATGATCTTCACAATCTTCTTCTTCATAATCTTCACAATCGTCATTCACAATCTTCTTCTTCATAATCTTCACAATCCTCATTCATAATCTTCACAATCTTCTTCATAATCGATTCTGAGTTTTCAACATAACTGTTGACGCCATTTTGATAAACTTGACGCCAAGCCACCACACCATTGGAAGGCATGAGAAATTTGCGGGCTCCATGCCCAGAAGTCATTCATCCTCATTCACAATCTTCTTCATGGTCGATTCTGGCCAACCCAAACTTCCACGCGAATCGCCCCTTTCAAAACTCCCTTCAAAGAATCGTAATATGTTCTCCTCTTTCGCTGGTTTTTATGGCTTTTTTTCTCGTAATCTGTGTTTCCTTATTTTATGGCTTTTTCTGGTGACATGGATTTCCTGGTTTTACGGCTTTTCTAAATATGGCTGTTAGCTTTTTTTTAACAACCTAAACTCGCACCTCACTAATAGAGATAAATAATATGATTAAGAAGTATTTTTAACCATATCGTATAATGTGTTTAATACATATTAAAATTATCGAATTATATTTCTAATAATATTTTTTAACTACATTAAATGCTTCTTGTAATAACACATAATTATTATGTATGTACCTATTTAGTGACCAACATTAAAAATGCTTCTTGTAATAACACATAATTATTATGTTGAAAGGGTCCAGCTCAGCCTAAAAGCCGTCAATGTCATCTCACCTATCGAATGTTTTTCCGTGCCGTTAAAAAGAAACTCGCTCGGGATATTAATATTTACTGTAAAGGAATTAAGACTAAAACATATATTATGTTCGGTTGTGAAAAAGATTAAGTTATTTTTATAATTTTCATAAAATTAAAATAATGTAAAAAATATTTATATAAATGGGAGTGTATTTAATTTATAAAAAAAATATCTTATATAATATTAATAATAATTAAAATTTATATTATTTAATATAAACTTACTCCAAATTATATAATATTGACATTATTATTTAGCAAATTATTATTCTACATTATATAGTATTGACATTATTAAATAATTTGGCATACCATGGATAAGTGTCCTTTGAACATGATCCATGACAACCATAAGGGTCTATGATATATTTTTGGAGCTCGTGGTCATACATTCTACCTCTAAATTTCATGTCATCTTTCCAAGCGTGACAAGGTGGTTGGCATCAAGCCACTCGGAATTATCATTGACTCTTCTATAGGAATCTCTATGTACAATAAATAGATAGATTCAGATATTAAGACTTCAGTTTGTAATTGTAAAATCCTCTTATCTTGGCATGATTTAATTCTTTCATCTAAGTATAGTTATTCATTTCTTAATAAAATGTTACATGGTTGTCCCTAAGACAGTAGTGGTTGTTCTCGAACATGATCACGACCCTTATACAAATACATAGCATGCCAAAGCTCATAACGATTTCAATATTGTACTTGTCAGCTAAACATTCTATTTCTAAGGCTTCAATGGTGGTTTTAGACCCTATGCATCATCTATGAACCATAAAAGCATATATTAGTCCTTGAGATGTTGGCTTCTGTCCTTGGACCATGGACAATGTCTTAAGAACCATCTAGTGTGGAAAACCCCATAACCATCTCATTTGACCACGAATAAGGCATTGCAATCCGTCCTAGAGAATAATATCCACTAAAGACATATGTATCATAGTTGGTCGTTGAATATCCCTTCTCAAAAGTGTGTGAAATGGTTCAAGACTTCTTTTTGTCTCGCGAACCCTAGAATCTTCGTTTAGGTCATATGTCCCTTCTTTTTTCCATTCTAGACCATGATTAATATATTAAGGTCTATTCCTAGTATGGAAAACCTTTTATAGGCACACACATCTTTATCCTACTTTAGAGATCAAATATCCCTCCTAGAGGGCCTCTATAATGGTGCTTTGAGGCCTTATTGATGCACTAAATCCTTAAAATAATTTTTATACAAATCGAGACCCTTTAATTCCTCTCCTAACCATAGTTAAAACCTTTAGACCCATCCTTGGTGCAAAAAAATACCTAATGGCACCCATGTCCCAATTAGAGGCCAAATATCCCTTCTGAATGGTGTTTGTAGTGATTGAAGGGTTTCCTCATGGTTCATGTGTTCATTTAGGACCTAAGAACCTATATTTTCTCCCATGAGTGTGGTCAAGCTCTAAAGACCCATCCATTGTGTCCAAAACATTCTAATGATGACAATATCTCATTTAAAGGCTAAATAGTGTGAGCCTTAAAAGACTAATTTACATCATATGAACTTCGATTTCCTTCGTTGGCCATGATGAGGGCTTGATACCTATGTCTTGTACATAAAATTTCTTATTAAGGCCCATATCCCACCAAGAGGACAATGGTTCAAGTTTGTATGGTGGTTTCATTTGGAACATAGGGACAAACACCTAAGAAGTTCCATTTGGAACATAGGTCCAATAGCCATCTATTATGTGCAAAGCCTCCTAATGGTACCCATATCACACTCGAGGGAAAATGTACTACCTAGGGGGCTTTCTAGTAGTTTAAGGGATATTTCATATCCCATCAAACTTATGAGATTCATTTAAGGATTAAGGACCTTATGTTCCTCCATCAATCATCATCAAGGACTTGAGACCAATCCCTACTATAGAAAAATTCTAATAGCACCTTTATCCTACTTGTATGCAAAATATTCATTTTGAAGAGCTTGTGTTATCATTTAAGACCTTGGTCAAGGCCCATCATCCTAAGAATATTCATTTAGGATCTAACTCCTTGGATTTCTCACTCAACCAGGGTTAAGGTTAGAAAGCCAATCCTTGATGTAGAAAACATCTTAATGGTAACCATATCTCACTTAAATAATAATGGTGCTCTATATAGGAGACATTATGTGGTTTGTGGCATTGTTTTTGGCTCCTAATTATTAAAGGTTTCATCAAGGACCTAAGGTCATTATTTTGTTCTCTTAACCACGACCAATGCTTTAAGACACCCATCCTTATTGCACGAGGCTTCGTAATGGTAACCATATTCCACTTAAAAGTCAAAGATTTCCTCCAAAAGGCACATGTTCTAGTTTGAGGCCATGTTCACAATCAATGAGCATTAAATATCAACTTAAGGTATAAAGCCCTTGCTTTCCTACCTTAATTATGATCAAGGCATTGAAATCTATGCTTATTATGGAAAAAACTCTCGATATTGTCCACATCCCATTTGTATATAAAATGTCCACTTTAAAGGATTTATGTTGTGGTTAAAAGTCTTAATCATGGCCCATTAGCTTGAGAATCTTATTTTATGGCCTAATTCCTTTTATTTACCCCACTAAAGATAGTTAATGCCTCAAGACCCATCCCTAGTGCACAAAATATTCTAAGGACACCTATATCTAACTCTAAGGATAATGATCTCTTATAAATGCATGCTTTGTGTTTTTTGCATTGTTTATGGCCCTTGATCCTTAAAAGCTTCATATATGACCCACGAGTCTCATTTTCCTCTTAAATTAATTGATGAGGCCTTGAGACCCATCCCTACTAATCAATGCATTATAGAAGCAACATATTCCACTTGGAGGCTAAATAATTCCTTTTGAAAGCCTATGTAGTGGGTTAAAGCCTTGCTCATGCCCATGAGTTTTAAAGGTATCGTTTATAGCCCAATTCCTATGTTTTCCTTCCCTTGCAATCATCAAGCCCCCAAAACCTATCTCGAATGTGAGAAGCTTTCTAAAAGCCATCACATTACCATTGGAAGCAAAATATCTACATTAAAAATTTTGAGGGTGTATATATATATACCCTCAATAGTTTATTTATATAATTATATATATATCTATAGTTTATATATATATATATGAGTTTTAGATAATATAATTTAAAATATACTTTAATTATTCCTTAAGGGGGAAGGATACACAAGCAAAAAACAGTTCGGGGGGTTCCTACCACCCCACTGACTCTACAGATAATTAAAGAGAGGGGTTGCATGGCCTACCACCCCCATGCACAAAGTGTGCGATTATAATTATATTTAACACATGGAGTACCATATTTTGGAGAGTTCTCTTGTAGCTTTTATGCAGTACAGAGGTATTATGTCCCGAAGAATACAATTCCCCCATTGCTAGTGGAATTCTTGCATACCCTTCAAAGTTCAACATCCATGAGATGTGAGGCTGGGTAACCGAATAACTGGGTAGTGAGCTGGAAACCTATGGAATGGAACAAACATGCCATAATTCATGTAAAGTTTGTGTTTTGTAATTAGCCTAATGCCTTTCTTCTATGGGAGAATGATAACAAAGGTAATCTCATAGAAGTGGAGAAGATTGGTGTGCCTGCTTGGTTGAAGACAACATATGGAAGTGAATTGGCTCCTCTAGATGGCAGGAAAAGCTCCATCAATGAGAACTCAGGGGGTGACACCCATACTTGCTCAGTGTTAGTTCCTCTTCGTGGTTACTACCAGTTATTACTTATCCCCTGCCTGCATTTAAAGCTCCATCGATGAGAACTCAGGTGTTGACATCCATACTTGCTCAGTGTTAGTTCCTCTTCATGGTTACTACCAGGTATTACTTATCCCCTGCCTGCATGTGTTAAGTTCTTTGGGTCTTGCTTTCCATTGGTTAGGTATGGGCTTTGTGGTAATATATTTGTTGTGGAAGGTGATTATTTTATATAATGAGAGCCTAAGGGACTTATTATTTTAGGACCTGGTTGTTTTGCCTGGTCCAGTTGGGCCTCAGAAAAGTGGTATGTTTGTTGGCCATCCTATGTTCATAATGGTGTCTTTATGTCCTTCTTCATCCCAATTTGGCTTGATCATCTGTCTATTTTGGTGGAAACTAGTTCTCTGGTATGTAGAAAGTGTTGTGGGAGGAAAATCTACTAGGCTTATGATTAGATGTCCTGCCTCCAAGGAGTTGTTGGTTGTTTGGCATTTGAGGGGCTAGTGGATATTTGATTTTCAGCTTGTGTAGCTTCATTGTTTATGTGGGTTAAAATGTTATGTTTGCATGCGCGACCATCGTGGGGTTGGGGTTGTGAACAACAAAGTTGATCATGTGTCAAGATGTAGGCTCATGAGGTGGTGGTTTCCTATCACTCTGCAACCTCTCCTAGTACGTGAGAGGAGATCAACGGCTAGAGAGACACCTTCGACAAGGCATACAAGTTTTTTAAAACTTGAAACTACTAGATGAAGTTGCTCACTAACTCCCCAACCCTAGCCACACCATGGGAAGGAGGAACTAATACATGCATGTTATTACTCTCCAATAACAATTATAGACTCTGTTGGGACAAGTGTTAAAGGAGAAGCACGAGGATAGGAATGGCATTATCTCCTTTCTGAATGACATTCAACATAACCAATGGAAAATGCAGGCATGATTGGATAAGCTCGAAACTCAAGTATCTTACATGGAGAAACATATTCAATGTTATTTTAAGCCCTTTATGCCTCCCAGTATGAGAGTGAAGGACCCGACTCCAATTACATCATTAAACTCTTGATATGGATACCATGTTATAGATTTTTTCCAACAATTTACTTTTTGGTTACATAATCTTTTATGTCTAGTTGTTATTTTGTGGTATTTAGTAAAAAACTTAGAACTACCATATACATGTTAGTTTGTGTAGCATAGATAGGTGTTCTAGTCTCAGATTGTGCCTATGAGGCTAGGGAAGACATTTTCTCCAATACCGAGAAAAAATTTCGCAAGAAAAGGCCTTGATTATAAATAATTAACTGGTTAATTAATTTTCCTAAGTCTAACTTAGGAAAATGGCTTAGCTAATCAAAATTAATCGAAGTAAATCAATTTTCGTCTAAAGACTTCTAGAAAAGTCATGAGAAGGGGTAAAGATGATCTTAGCCATCGATTGAGATTAGATCATGGTCGTTGATTCGTCAATGAGAGATTATAAGAGGAAATTGATGTGCATTTGGAGAGCAAATGTGTGAGAGAACGAGACACAATATTGCAACATTGAGGAGGGCGCAAAGTATTGCATCTAGCTTGGTAAGTTGTGAAGCAGTTTGGTTGAGAAAGCTCTTTGGAGAGCTATTTAAGCAGGTTCCGAGGACAACAATTATCTATTGCACCAGCAAGAGTGGGATTCATTTATCAGAGAATCATGTGTTCCACAACAAGTCGAAGCATATAGAGATGAAATATCATTACATCCAAGATATGGTGCAAAGAGGAGCTATGAAACTTCTTCACATTTTGAAAAATGAGCAGATAGTCGATATCCTCACTAAGGCTTTGCCGAAAGGGAAGTTCTTGGTCTTCAAAGAGCAGCTTGGACTGGTTGATTTGACCCTTTCAAATAAGGGTCTTGGCTGATCAACAACACTGAGCAGTGCTCTTCCCCCTTGGTTGAGCTCCTAGGGTGGTCCATCCTCATTCCATTTCATATATGTCCGAGGATCCACATAGCCCTCGATTTATGTGCCATTCATCCATTCTTACTGTTTACTTTTTTATGCTAATGTCGGTTATCAGAGATGACTCCATTCAATAATTCTCGAGATGGGAGGGAGTGAATGGAGTTATATAGCTCCTGGGGAAGAGAGACCTCTAAGCGATAGGATGTTGAGACTTGGGATCTCCCCTAGTTAGAGTATGCCCCATTTAGCATCCTGCTCACTCCGTGGGATAACCTCCCCATCTGGCCAATAGGATGAGGGACTTGGGATAGAGTGTGATCCCTACCCCTTGCAGTAGGTGGATCTTTCCCAAGTTGGTGGAAGCAAGTACCATTTGAATCTTCAGGGTTAAGATGAATGATTAGGGACAATAGGGTAGAGTGTGATCCTTACATCTAGTAATTTGATCTCACCTATTGTCAGGGACTTTGGGATAAAGTTGATCTTGCCCATTTTCTTTGGTTCCGGGTGGTAGCCATGGCTCCCTGATGATGATGATTCTAGGTGGTAGCATAATCTACCTGATGATTATAGAGATAGGGTGGTAGCTGGAACTTCCCTGCAACAATTATTTTTCTTTAGATTTGAGAATGTTCAACATGAGATGAGTAGAGACAAGCAAAGATAAGTAGAGATGCACTTGATAAGATGTCGGGATTATGATGATCACATCATGCAATTTGAATTTCTCCCTAGCTGAGAGAGAGTGTTAATTTGGAAGCTCAGTGACAAATTCCAACCATTGGACTAGATTCCTCTTTTCGAGAGGACCAATTTTGACTTTTGAAGCACTCAATTTAGATGAGGGAGAGTGGATTTTTCAAGTCAAGCCCACAAGTACAAAATTGTCAAGGTTGGCCTTGGGTCAAATGGCTCCTCTCAAATACAAGATGGCACCCCTCAAGTTGCATATAAATACAAGTTCGTACAACTCAGAATTGCAGGGAATCTCTCACACATGTGAAGGGACAAGTGTCTATTTTAGATTGTCCGAATTTCAGGCCTATTGCAGTGCATTGACTCATGTTGACTTGGGTGTGTTTGGCATGTTTTCACTGTGTTTTTGGGTGGAATATCTTTGTTTCTCTAGGCCGCATTTGAGGGCACATAGATCGAGGAAATCTGGGCAGTTTGATTGGCGTTGACTTTAGGGCTAACTATAGAGATAAGTGTAGACATTGACCAACATTCTAGGCTGCGTTTATTGCTACCTTGACTGAGCTCTTTTGGAGAGTTGGCCATTGACTTTGTGGAGTGGTTAGGTCTAAATTTGCTATTGTTGACTTGGATAGATCTGTAGTTGCTCAAGAGTTGACTTTTGTTGACTCCCTCTCTTGTCTCTACTTTGACAAATAGCATGGCATTTTGACTTGATCAAGTATTGGACATTAGTTTTGGATATTGGCTAGTCAAAGTTTGACTTTGACTCTTGAGTGATGTACTTTGTCTTTTGAACATTTGAAGACAATCTAATAGAAGAAGATTTGTAAAATGTTTTCCCCCTAGTGGGGTTTTTCCATGATCATTGACTAAATATTGTGTCTCTTGTCTCTTGGCTGTCTTTCATTGTGCATTTGTATAATTGTTCTATCTACTATTGCTCTATTGTCTTTGGTTAATTGAAGAAGTGAAAATCGTTAAATTGGATGCTATTGGTTATTGTTGAAGTAATAGTTGCAGCATATAACAATTGATGAAAAATTAACAGGTCGAGGGTTTCTATTGTAGGGACCACGTATCTTTTGTGCAAGGGACGGTGGATGTGTGATTGAAAGTAGAGGTAGGTAACAACAATGATCAAGATCCTAGTTGCAACCTACAAAGGGTCTATCTTGTAGAAGAAAGGGGCAAAAAGGGTCTAGCCGCAGATGACAAGAGACTTGATCCAAGGCAGTAAATGAAGGGTTGAGACCTATAGGATGTAGATCTGTAGGTCAAGACCTAGATCAGGTCTTAAGGGTTGGAAAGAGGGGTCTGTTGGTTAAGTCGAGGACCTAAGAGACGACAGGGAGAAGGAAAAGTGTGTGGGAGGTCTGCTAAGGGCTTGGAACAAAGCAACTCGTAAGAACAAGGCCGAGGTGTGAAGGGTAGTAAAGGGCTTGTTTAGGAATGCAATGGAGCCCAAAAGGAAAGCCGAGGCATGAACAATCCAAGAAAAGTCTACTTGCAGCCTAAAAAGTGGTAGATTTGCGAACGTCGAGGCACAAACTTGAAGGCCAAACAAAGTGGGTGCAATCCAAGAGTGGTAAAGGCAGATGCCAATGAGAACAAGGGCAAGGACAATGTAATGACCCCGATCATCTTGCAAATATGTAGATATTGTGCTAAGGGTCCCGATCATAGTACATTCATGTACATAATGTAAATATTACCCTGGTCACTTTGCATTTGTATAGTTATTGTAAATATTTTTTTTAGTTATCCTCTTATACAAGTTGAAGTTGCCTTTGTATGGTTATTGTAAACACTTTCTTAGTTATCCTTGTATATGCGTTGAAGATAATAAATAATACTTTGCATGGTCGCCTTGCAATGTTGTAGGAGTACACCATGACTTGGCATGCATAATTATGTAATTAGTGGAAAATATGATTCCCCATTAACTTCCAAAATGGGTAGAGGACTTGGGTGTGGATATAAAGACCAAAGGTTCAAGGATTACAAGGGGAGGAGAAGAATCTTGATCCTGAAAATATTCTTAATAACTAATCCAATTCAAGACACAAATTAAGAACTAGAAAAAGAAACAATGGACATGTTAAACATGGAAAGAGGATTAGGGTATGACACTATTTATCAATGTATATTTCTCTTTATGTGGTGCAAGTCAAGGTTATAAGCCCAATCCTTTGTCTGTCATTACGATTTGATATAGTGCATATAGTTCAACACCAAGACCTAATAAGCCCATATATGCTTACGCGCATTGGTGTTCGTATGGCAGGTGAATATGTACGCAATCAAGGATCCCTCAAACACACTCCCAAATATTTACTGGAATATTAGCACATGGCTGAGGAGATTTTTCTTTAAACCTTGTTGATTCTAGAACATGCCTTGGGTGGATGGAAAATAGCAAGAAAGGAGAGGCCAAATGGTAGGAAACAGATTGGCCTACAAAATTGAGTAGTAGTGACAGGGCTAAGAGGGACAGGGGGACACCTCTAGTTGGTCCAGAGGGGTTGGGTCTTAAATAACTAGGGGGAGTGTTTGGACAGTAGAAAAGAAGGGGAGATCAAATCAGGAGGGGACATGGGAAAACATGAAGAACCAAAAGAAGCAAACAATGGAAGTGCAATAAGAGAGGAACAGAAGAAAAAAATAGTAGGAAAAACAAGGAGAGAAGGTCAGTATTGAATAAGAAACTGAAGAGCATAATTCGGGGTATTTGTTTCCAAGGAGGGAGAGGCATGAGTTTGGAATCAAGTGGTCGGCATCATGAGGGCAGTAGGGGGGACCTACTTCACTAGCGGTTAGTCACTGTGAACTTGCAGAGAAATATGTGATAGATTCTTATTGTTTTTGTGCCTGGATGATAGGGTTTATTTTAGCAGACAATGTTGTGTTTGAAACTAGGTTAACTGAGGTATATGTTGTGAATAATTTAGCGGCCAGAGGCTAGTGTGTATTCTAGTAGACTGCTTTGTTTGGAACTGGGTTAACTGAAAAACAGGTGGTGAATAACATGACTTAAGCCATCACAGTGATGCCAACCGTTATTGCTATTTTATTGCTTGATGTGACTTGGTTATAGGGTATTCATACCTACATACACACTTTGTTAAAACGATTGTTCGATTGTCCTTATTCTTTAGAGGGTGAAAATCCCGTAGTTAAGCCCTTTCTGCAACCAGACTAGTAGTAATGCTACTGCTTGACTGTCATTACGATTCAGAGAACAAAGACGTGCAATAATGTCTATTTGACCTCACTAATTTCCAACGGGCTTGGTGGGAAATCACTTGGGTCAACCTTTATGTCTCATACCATTACACTGTAGATTTAAATTCCTTATTTCTATTGATGGAATTATTGTTTAAGTTCTCTGGAGGATTGAATTGACTGAGGGTGGAGATCTCCGTCTTTGGAGTCCCTCATAGCTAAAGGGCGGAGGCCTCTGGTTGCCCTAGGCTAGTTTCCTTGTTGAATGCTCCAACATTGGGTGGAGTTTCTGGGAAACCTCAGGGTGGAGTGAAATCCCTAGAATCCCTAAAATAAGCGAGACTGGGGATTTTCACCTATGGAGTCCCTCATTGGCTGATGGGTGGAGGAGAATTACCTCCAGAATCCATGTACAAGCATACGAATGAACATCTATATGCAAGGTGGAGGTGGGACAAACCTCTGGAATTTCTGGTCTGGTCATTGGGACAGGTTTCACAAGCTAGGGGGTGGCAGCTGCATTATTGGCAGTTTGTCAATGATTGAGAGGAAAATTATGAACTTTATCCCAATGCCCATTATGAGGTACCTTATTGAGTCAAGTTATATGAATGATTCACCATACACTAGGGTTACAAGATTGCAGTACTTGCTAAATTGCAAGGTAGGAGGTAACCAATGGATTTTGTAGTCATGGATAATGCTGCACCTTTTGGTACTATTATTAACCCACATGCCAAAGGTACTTCCACAAGTTGTATGGTTTACTCGATCTATGGGACATTATGGTTCATAGGGAATGTTAACATGATTCAAGGCCACGAGTCTCCTTAAGATTGAGCCATCGGGTACCACGATTTGGCACTTTGAAATACCTCATAATGTTAGGGTGGAACATACCTGGTAGCTTGAAATACAATTCATGAGGTTCATATGATGAATGCCTAGTGTACCGAAATCATAGAGTGACATTTCTCGTCTTATGCACAAATTTGACATATACTATTGACTGTGGATTATTGTAGTTATGTTCCTGGTATTTCTTTGTATAAGCTATGTTAACCTATATTATGATTGTGGCTTATTAAAAATCCATTTCTGGTGTTTCCTTGTATAAGTTCTACTGTTACTGCCGTTGTCCCTAGAAATTATGTTATACCCTCTTTAAGGACAGTGCAACTGATAGTTTACTCTATTACTTTGTTCTATCTATGTATGCCTTTCTAAGGACTGTGCAACGACTAGTTTTCTCATGCATATGTATACAACAGAGTAGAGAAGCCCATACCGAACTAATGGTTGTAGCTATACTCCACTGTTTTACATAGACAACAAGAGAAAATCAAGACTATGCAATTTCTGTAGCCTCAAATTGCCCTGTCATCTTGCACAGTCGTAACATACTGCCATTCAAGTATGTGTTGTCCCACCATAATATTTTGGTTAATTGCTATGTCTTATTTCATCACGAAGTTTTGCGATGAACTAATGGTACGTAAACTCAATCTGCTGCCATTATGTATTCATGATGGGGCATGCTATCAAGTGTGATAGTTTTTCTCCACCCTGGGTAGGACATATTTCTTATAACTGATTGGACATTATGTGATATATGATTGTAACACTGAGCATAGTATACTATTACAAAATGTGCTATTATTAATTATTCGTGAGACAAATGAGGGGGGTTATCTTCTTTTAAAGGCTTGGAGAGGGTGTTTTTGGAGGGAAACAACCCTTACTTTCCATCCAAAACACCCAGGAAGCTTCCAAAAAGATTCTGTGTGGGTCTGTCACCATCCGTTGTGGCCTTGTTAATGAGCTATCCAGTTTATGACAAAACCATCCGGTTTGAACATAAATTGACTGGTTCCGTCATAAACCGGCCGGTTTGGTCTGGCTTTTGTGATTTTTTGGCAAAGTTAGCCCTTAAACCGAGTTTTTTGCTTGGTTCGACTTGGTTGCCTAATGAATTGGTCAGTTTGGCCGGTTTCTAATTCATGCCGACTGGTTTTAAAACTATGGCTACAACAACATAGGGATCAACTTCGTTGTCCCAATAAATTAGCGTACTAAAACAACCATTTAAGTTCCTCCTCGATTCATGAGAAAAATCAGACCAATGATGACAATTATAGCACATGAATAAAAAATTAGACCAATGATGAAAAATACAATACAACAATGATATGCCACCTACATTGCAAAGTGTGACAAGACAAGATAGACTTATCCAACTTTCATTACACACATAGCCACACAACTTGTCGCATGAATGAGAACATAAATGTGGAGCAAGTAACCATACTAATGCTCTAACCAATCAATTAGTATGCTAATGATTCACTTACTTTTCTCTATGGCTAATGATTCGATGGGCGTGGGCAATGGTCATGAGAAGGGAGGCGTGCATGGTTAATTCGTCATTCCATTTGTTTGTGATTTAGTGTATTATATCTTTTATTTTTGGTCTCATACTAAAATATATTTGTTAACTTTATATAGTGAGCGACTATAGTTGTACAGTGTGAGAAGGTTAGGTGGTGAAGATACTTTATACGTTGTGTAAATGTAGTGGATAGGATGGGTAAGTCATGCTTTTCTCATAAATAATCTTTTCCTTCAACCTGTTGAAATATTTGTTGTTCACACAATGTCATGGTTTCATGGTATTATCCAATGTTGCATGTACTCGTATAAGACTTGTCTGGCTATTGACACAACGACTCGTATAAGAATTGGGAATGACCCATATAAAACTTGTATAAGACTCAACAAAATACAGACTCCCTCCATTTTCCCTTTCCCTCCACCCGATCTTGTTAAACACAATAGTGGCGAAGAAAAAAGATATGAAGGATTAGCCTTGAATGCATTATTATTCACAATGATACATATTTATACAAGTCTAGTGACCCTTGATTTCACATTCCAAGTGGTCTCTTGGAATCCCGTTAACTGTTCAACTTCCACACCAACCCTTAGAGGATTATGTGTCCAACATTCCCCCCCCCCCTTAATTCGAAGGGGTATGTATGAGTCCAAGAAGAGAGCTATAATACAAAATGTGCAAAAATGTATGGTAACACTAGGCTGAATGTGCTCTCTGAAATGTTGGTATAAGGTGATGGTTTAAAGACGACCACCAACATTGGAACTTAGTGCAGTTTCTGGAACTCTTCCAAATTTGGCAAGAAGCTGAAGCTATGTTGCACAAAACTTCTAGGAACCCGACGTTTTGAGACATACTCATGCCTGAAGCTCCGAAACTCGACCATAATGTAATCATCTATGAGAGTCAATATAGACTTGGTTTTCCTTCTAGTTTGTCATCTATGGGTCTTATTCCCTTTTTTCTTGCAAAATATTATGTTATTCACTTATATATATATATGACGTTTCAGCCAATGTTTCCATTTTTGGGAGGTGACATTTCTAAACATACCCGTTTCGGAAACTTCAAAACATTTTGGCACTTCATGCAACTTAGAGCTGAAGTATTCTACTAGAGGAAGTGTCCCTAATGCTTTCGAGAGGGAGACCTTCAACCTGGAAGAAGGGAGGTCGACAACCCGCGGTGGTTTAAGGATGACCACCAACTCTAGAATGCTTAATGCAATTCCTGAAACGCTTCTAGAAATGGCAAGAAGTTGAAGCCTTATGCTAGAGGAAGTGTCCCCAATTATTTGAAGAGGGAGAAGTTCAACTTGAAAAGGGAGGTTTCAACCCCGCATAGATGGTTTAAGGCTAACCACCAACCAAAGGTATGCTCAAGGGCATCTCTGTCTCTGGCTACAACTCTGAATTTGGCATGGCAAGTTGTGGCTCATGCTCGCTTGATGTGGCTTTGAAGTTTGTATATGACCATCACTTCCCCCCTGTCGGAGACAAGGTGAGAAGATGGAGAAAACTCAACTGTAAGATTGTTCAATGCTCTAGAACAAGTTCTGACATATGACTGAAATATCTTCTTGGTTGTTGAAGCCCATTGCCAAGAAGCGATCCATCCAAGATGAATTTAGGTTTTTGCAGGAGGCTTGTTTTTTAAGCATCTGTTTGAAGAATGAGTGGTTATATGATGGTGCTCACATGGATGAAGATCAAAACAATGATATGTCATATGGCTAACTCTGTCACAATGTTGACATTTAACAATCTATTGTCGCTGCTGTGGAAGAGGACCAGAACCTGGAACAACTGAAGGTGAACTATCATGAATAAACCCAACACTATGGAACTGGACGAGCTTTGAGTAATCTGGAATATGAAATGACACATCCTTGTCATACCCAAGACCAATTTTGTGCTTGTTATGGACAAGCTCTTTCCAAGGTCTGATGATTGGCTTGGGAAGTGAGCGTTGAATTTCCACACCTGTATGCAAATTTGCTTATGAAATGGGCACTTGATCCAAATCAACTTCAACTTTACTGACTTGATGACTTTGTTGTTGATAGTATCCTGTTTCGAATTCAAATAGGGGATTGTTCTGAACAAAAACAAGTTCAAAAGGATGCCTTTTCTACTGTAACTCATCTTCCTGAAGCCGAGACTCTAGCTGCAAAAAATCAATGTTTTCTTGTGCATTTTGTAGACAAATTTTGATGTCAAAAAGAGTTTCCTTACTGACTTTTACCATACCGTCAATAGTTAAATAAATTAGAGTATTCAATAACTTTAATGCATCATCAATTCAATCCATTTGACAATAATGCTTCAACTACAAATGCACTTGCTTAGAATGTAAAGTGAACTTATGAACAGATATCTTAGATAATGCCAAATTGCTGCAAGTTTAAAGAATATAAACTGTGCCTAATGCTTATGAAAGTTGTGCACCAAGATCAGTAACGCGTTCCAGGATCACTAATAGAAGTAACAATCTCACTCTGAAATACTTACTAAACTTATGGAAACTTAGAGGAGCATCAATATTATACTAGTCAGAGAAGCTTTCTAGAGTATCAAATCTGAAAATTCAGCCTGTGCGCAATATGATTGCAGGGAGAAACCTGAACTCTGTTGTTCCCTTGGACTTCAACAATACAATAACCAATGTTGAGATGCGAGCTTATAAAAGCCTGAGATCCAAGCTTCTGAAACGAGCTTGTCTTCACTGAAAATACTTGCACTGTATATAGTCAGTCGACTGGATAGACTCATTGCATTTACTGGAGTTTAAATGCTTCATAATAAATGATTCTTCATAATCAGGTCGACGTAAAACCCTTTGTAGGAGAGGGCCTGCATAGTAGTTTTCAGTTGGCACATCCACTATCAGCTTTCGATACTCTGCCTCTAACAACAAGTCTTCAAAAATTGATCGCTCACTAGTCTCACCTCAGAGCTCTTGGCTAGACCCTCCTAGTCGTAGCAAAAATATTGACCGTTATATTAAACACAAAAAAAAAAAAAAACATTGAAGCTGATTTTAATTCTCTGAAGGGAAGTCCACGCAGCTTGCTACCTTACTTTGTGATATCATCGATGATGTGCTGCGTGAAAATAGGTTGCTCTCAAATGGTAAAGCCTCATGAACATGCAAATGCCTTGTCACCAAATTCAAGTGGTTTATTACTAGAAGTTCAAGAGATTGAGCATATCACAACTTCACATTCAATGTTGGAGGTTGCCTTGGAAGAATTCGATGATAATGATGCATAGACAATGGGAGAGAGCTCACGGTCTTCAATTCAATGTTGCATACATAGTCAATGCTAAACGCAGAGAGGGTACGTTGCAGACTATTGTTTCAATGCTTCAAGTAGCGAGAATGTTTATAATTTCATCGCCAAACGTGGATGGAGGTGGACAACTTCACCATTAATGCTCGATGTTGAAGGATTGGAATCTTCTGCCACTACAACGAGGGAACACACTAAAATGTCAGAACATCCTACTTCTCTTCATCAAAATATTGAAGCTGAAAGAGTCCCATTTTTGGGATCAATATCTGCAACATCTACACAATCACTAATTCACGAAGTTGAAGAAATAGTGCCACTCAGATTAGTTAGTTCTCTGATAAGGGAACAAGATGATTTTTCAAGATGTTCGCCGTTGGTTGTCAATATCAGAGCTGTCAGGTCTCTGCCACTAGCACCAAGAACTAGTAGAACATCTTCACATATGATGGTTGATGGAGTTGAAGAAAGAACAATGTTGCGATTGGAGACTTCTCTAGCGAAACACACAGAAGCAATGGTAAGGCATTTGGCATTTCTTTGGCATATTAGAGCGGATAGGTTCCCATCACTGGAAACTATTTGAGCATGCAGAAATAACGACATTGACAACATAGAGAAAAAGGAATCATTTTAATCCCAGTTACAATCTTCAACTTATTATAAGGTAAATGCATAAGAAAAGCTTGAAACTTTGCACAGGGAATATGAATCGATGCACAAAGAATGAGGATTGAGTGTGTACACGGTCTGAAATCAAAATCGATTTTAGCTATCCCTACCTCAGTGGGATAGAGACGAAATAAATGGATTTCCTGACAGACGCTAAATTGATGGAGCGTTATGAGGTAATGGAAAACCTGAGAAATGAAAGGACTGAGCTTATGCCAAGATTGATAATTACTGCAAGCCCTCAGGTGAATTAATATGTCACCGTTGGCGTTTCTCAAAGCTGCTACAGAACTGGACAAAGATCGCAACTAGAATATAATTGACAATCGCATCGCAACTAGAATATAATTGACAATCGCAACTAGAATATAACTGACAGGATTTGCTCTGAGGTAAATGTAACGTTTCTGCAAGGAGGAGGACAATGCAAGGAGGAGGACAATGCAGAAGGCAGAGAGGATAGCTAAAATAGTGCACAAAGGGTCAGATATTTAACGGTCGAATGACAGCACCTAGTTTGAAAAAGACCACACAAATAATGGTGGGAAAAGGCCACAAATCGTGGCTTTGGTACCATGTTAAACACAACAATGACGAAGACAAAAGAAAGGAAGGATCAACCTTGAATGCATTATTATTCACAATGATACATATTTATACAAGTCTAATGACCCTTGGTTTCATATTCCAAGTTGTCTCTTGGACTCCCTTTAATTGTTCAGCTTCCACACCAACCCTGAGAAGATCAACCCTCAGAAGATTACAAGTCCAACAAATCTCGAAAAAAATTGAATTTTGTTGCCAGGGATAGGTTTTATATGGGTTCATATGAGTTTGCTACAAGTTGTATGTGAGTCAATGGGTCAACGCGAGTCAGCGCAGGGTGTTATGTGCGGGTCCTATGAGAGTGACTCGTTTTGGCCTATGAATTGTCAAGACCCGCGACCCGCGAATCTCGAAGGGTCATGCTTCACTAGTATTATTATCTTGTTAAAGGGTGTGAT
The DNA here is from genome assembly GCA_000404065.3 of Pinus taeda. Taxonomy (NCBI): domain Eukaryota; kingdom Viridiplantae; phylum Streptophyta; class Pinopsida; order Pinales; family Pinaceae; genus Pinus; species Pinus taeda. The sequence goes on from APFE030940753.1 coordinate 56,588, forward strand.
ATTCGAGTTTCTCCTAGAATTTTGATTAAAAAAATATATATAGTTAAAGGATGTGATATTCGAGTTTCTCCCAGAACTTTGATTAAAAATAATTATATTGCAATTCACATCATTAGGGCTTATTGTTCTGTTCAGGGTTGTCATTGCAATAATGTTGATGAATCCATGACGATCCCAAGTATTATCACTTGGTTAATTGTTTAAGCCTTGAGGTTGAAAATTACCATGTAAAATTGTTAAAGCAGTGTTTATTTTCAAATATGTTGAAATTTCTTGAATTTTACCAATCTAAAATGTACACCTCACCTCTATGAGGTCATGGTTCTACTTCGTAGATTTTTTAATCCTTGTTGCTGAAAATAATTTGTTCAATGATCTTTCAAGAAACTTGAAATCTGCCCAATGCCCAATACTATTTCTAGGCAATCTCAAGAATGTAAACACGACAAATACTTTCCACGTACATTATTCCAAGATCGTTCACCCACCAATCAATGGCTAGATCTGTAGTTTACCACATCTAGTCCAAATTTGAGAGCGTGGGAGTTTATCACAACTGGCCCAGGTTCTATCCTCAGTGCATTGCTATATGGGTTTGAACTTTGGGGGTTTACCTGCGAATTACCTAATCCACGTGCCCAAGAAGTTTCAAATCTTCGGTTAAAAGAAATGGTGTTTTGATTTTTGGTGTAGAATGACTAGATTGGTATTGCAGAAGCAATACATGCTTTAGTTTTTGTGATCAATGTATTGCAGAAGCAATGTATATGTTTTTAATGCTCAAGCAATATCTTTCTGAAGACAGGAAAATGCATTGCTCATTTTGATTTATTTTGGATATGGAGGGATTAACAGAGACAACATATTACTATATTAGCTGTTATTGTTGGTGTTGCTGTAAAGCTGATCTCTTGTTTTGAATTGTTTCTGTAAAGCAGGTTGGAGCTGTGAATTTCTTAATCTGTGCTTGTAGGTTTGCATATTGTCCCTGAAGGGTCTAGTGGAGCTGTAGTGCTTGAAGCTCTTTTGGGAAGACTATGGGAAAAGAGAGGAAGAAACTAGCGGTGGTAGGCTGGTGATGTTGGTCCCTCACACTTTTGCCGAGTGTTTCAGGGCATTATGATGGGATGATTGCCACACAGCAGGATAATGAGGCTTGCCGAGTGTTTCAGGGCATTAGAATGGGATGATTGTCACACAGCAGGATAATCAGGCATTTCGGGCCTTCAAGCGTGCCCTTGACGATCCTTGAGGTGTTTTGAAGAGCTGGAATGACAGTGGGATTGGAGCATGCTCTGAAGGATGGCATGGAATCAAATGTGTTAATGGCCAAGTGATCTCTATACAGATTACATGGAGGGGTTTGGGAGGTCGTATTACTGAGCAAGTGGGTTAGCTCACTACACTGAGAAAGCTGAATCTGCATGACAATGTCTTAGCCGGTGCAGTGTCAAGTTCCCTGGTTGTTCCGAGGAACCTAAGGGGCGTGTAACTCTTTAACAACAAGCTCTCTGGTACCATCCCACGAGGGATTGGTAATTCTCCTCTCCTTCAAGCTCTGGATCTGAGTAACAATTTATTTAGTGGGGCTATTCCTCTTGGGATTGGAAGTTCAAGCAACCTATATAGAGTTAACTTGAGCATCAACAACCTCACTGGATCATTTCCTGCAGGCCTGGCTCAGAATCCTTCTCTGACATTTCTAAACCTCTAGAACAACGATTTCCAGGGCTCATTGCCTAATACATGGGGTGAAGGAAAGCAGGAGTACCAGCTCCAGTACTTGAATGTCGAGAACAATGCATTTGCTGGAAGCGTTCCCCCTCACCGGGAAATCTGATGATGGGATGATTGTCACACAACAGGATAATCAGGCTCTTGGGGCCTTCAAGCGTGCCCTTGATGATCCTCAAGGTGTTTTGAAGAGCTGGAGTGACAATGGGATTGGAGCATGCTCTGAAGGATGGCTTGGAATCAAGTGTGTTAATGGCCAAGTGATCTCTATACAGATTCCATGGAGGGGTTTGGGAGGTCGTATTACTGAGCAAGTGGGTTAGCTCACTACGGGTTTGGGAGGTCGTATTACTGAGCAAGTGGGTTAGGTCACTACGGGTTTGGGAGGTCGTATTACTGAGCAAGTGGGTTAGCTCACTACACAGAGAAAGTTGAATCTGCATAACAATGTCTTAGCCGGTGCAGTGCCAAGTTCCCTGGCTGTTATGAGGAACCTAAGCTGGTGTAACTCTTTAACAACAAGCTCTCTGGTACCATTCCACAAGGGATTGGTAATTCTCCTGCCCTTCAAGATCTGGATCTGAGTAACAATTTATTCAGTGGGGCTATTCCTCTTGGGATTGGAAATTCAAGCAACCTATATAGAGTTAACTTGAGCATCAACAACCTCACTGGATCATTTCTTGCTGACCTGGCTCAGAATCCTTCTCTGACATTTCTAAACCTCCAGAATAACGATCTCCAGAGTTCATTGCCTAATACAGGGGGTGAAGGAAAGCAGGAGTACCAGCTCCAGTACTTGAATATCGAGAACAATGCATTTGTTGGAAGCATTCCCCCTCGCCGGCAAATCTGAGAAAGCTTCAGCAACTTAACCTGAGTCACAATCAACTTCAAGGACACATTCCGAATAAGCTTGGCAATCTTAAACAGTTCCAAGCCCTTGACCTATCCTATAATAGATTGAATGGAAGTTTCATTGAACACCTCAGCAATCCTACTTCTCTTAACCAATTAGATTTAGGTCACAATATAATTAGCGATACCATTCCCAGCAAAATAGGAAATCTTCAGAAAATGGTAGCCCCTGTGTCTGAGACACAACAATTCGACTGGACAGATTCCACTGCCCATTGGAGATATCACTGGCCTGTCATTACTTGATTTATCAATTAACAAGCTGAATGGCGTCATTCCATCTACTCTAGTAAGGCTGAGCAATCTTAAGAGCTTCAATGTCTAACCGGCTTCGTGGTCCTGCCCCATCGTCCTTGGCAAGAAAATTCAATGCTACCTCTTTTTCAGGGAATTTGGGTCTGTGTGGATACGATATTACAACCCCTTGTAATCAGTCCTTATCGCCAAGTGGGTCTCCAGCATTATCTCAATCGAACTAACCGTGAAAGAAGGGAAGAATACTTAAAACTATATGGCTCATTTTAATTATTATTGGGAGCGTTCTTGGCTTGATGATGATCATTGGTTTAGTTCTCCTCTTCTATTTCTTGGGTCGGAAATTTATTGGCAAAGCTGCGGGAGAGAAGGGCACTGCTGCTGTGGTCGAAGGAGGAAAGCTTATACACTTTGATGGTTGTTTGGTATTCACAGCAGATGACCTTCTTTGTGCAACTGCAGATGTAATGGGCAAGAGCACTTATGGAACTGTGTAGAAGGCTGCTTTGGAGGACAGGAATCAAGTTGCAGTGAAGAAGCTGAGGGAGCGAATAGCAAAGATTCAAAGAGAATTTGAGGCAGAAGTTAATGCTCTTGGGAAGATCAGGCAAATTTGCTTCTTGGGAAGATCAGGCATCTTAATTTGCTTGCTTCTGGGAGCTTATTACTGGAGACCTAAAGATGAAAAACTCTTGGTCTTTGACTTCATGCCTGGTGGAAGCCTTGCAACATTCGTTCATGGTATTTTTCTTACCCAAATAAGAGCACAGTTTGATAAACTTAGGTTTGTATTAAAATGTGGTTTATGTAAATGAAATTAGTTCACTTTTTATTGATATATGGCCCAATCCTGAGGAAATGCACCCCGAACGAATTGTGTTTTATATCACTCAAAATTACTTGGGAACCTCTGATGGATATTGTTTTCTTGTTTTCTTCTCCTTGGCAGCAAGAGGCTCAGAGACACCTTTGAATTGGCACACAAGGATGGAAATTGCATTTGGTGCAGGGCGAGGACTTGCTTATCTACGCAGCAATGAGAACATCATTCATGGAAATGTCACTTCCAGCAACATCCTGCTTGATGCAAACATGAATGCCAAGATTGTAGATTTTGGCTTGTCTAGGTTGATGACAATTGCTTCCAATTCCAATGTGATTGCCACAGCAGATGGTTGTCTGGTATTCACAGCAGATGACCTACTTTGTGCAACTGCAGAAGTAATGGGCAAGAGCACTTATGGAACTGTGTATAAGGCTACTTTGGAGGACGGAAAATCAAGTTGCAGTGAAGAAGCTGAGGGAGCAAATAACAAAGAGTCAAAGAGAATTTGAGACAGAAGCTAATGCTCTTGGGAAGATCATGCATCTTAATTTGCTTGTTTCTGAGAGCTTATTACTGGGGACCTAAAGATGAAATACTCTTGGTCTTTGACTGATGGTGAAAAACTTGCAGCATTCCTCCATGGTATTTTTCTTACCCAAATAAGAGCACAGTTTGATAAACTTAGGATGCATTAAAATGTGGTTTATGTAAATGAAATTAGTTCACATTTTATTGGTATATGGCCCAATCCAGAGAAATGCACCCCAAACGAATTTGGTCTTATATCACTCAAAATTACTCAGAAATCTCTGATGGATACTGTTTTCTTCTCCTTGGCAGCAAGAGGCTCACAGACAAGACACCTTTGAATTGGCACACCAGGATGGAAATTGCAATTGGTGCATGGCAAGGACTTGCTTATCTACGCAGCAATGAGAACATCATTCATGGAAATTGCAATTGGTGCATGGCAAGTACCTGCTTATCTACGCAGCAATGAGAAAATTATTCATGGAAATTGCAATTGGTGCATGGCAAGGACTTGCTTATCTACGCGACAATGAGAACATCATTCATGGAAATTGCAATTGGTGCATGGCAAGGACTTGCTTATCTACGCAGCAATGAGAACATCATTCATGGAAATCTCACTTCCAGCAACACCCTGCTTGATGCAATCATGAATGACAAGATTGCAGATTTTGGTTCGTCTAGGTTGATGACAACTGCTGCCAATTCCAATGTAGTTGCCACACGAGATGGTTGTCTGGTATTCACAGCAATACCACATCGGGTGACCGACTTTGTGCAACTGCAGAAGTAATGGGCAAGAGCACTTATGGAACTGTGTAAAAGGCTACTTTGGAGGACGGGAATCAAGTGGCAGTGAAGAAACCGAGGGAGCGAATAGCAAAGAATCAAAGAAAATTTGAGACAGAAGCTAATGCTCTTGGGAAGATCAGGCATCTTAATTTGACTTCATGCCTAGTGGAAACCTTGCAGCATTCCTTCATGGTATTTTTCTTACCCAAATAAGAGCACAGTTTGATAAACTTAGGTTTACATTAAAATGTGGTTTATGTAAATGAAATCAGTTCACTTTTTATTGGTATATGGCCCAATACTGAGGAAATGCACCCCAAACGATTTGGGTTTTATATCACTCAAAATTACTCAGAAATCATGAGTTCTTCTCCTTGGCAGCAAGAGGCACAGTGACACCTTTGAATTGGCACACCAGGATGGAAATTGCAATTCGTGCAGGGCAAGGACTTGCTTATCTACACATCAATGAGAACATCATTCATGGAAATGTCACTTCCAGCAACATCCTGTTTGATGCAAACATGAATGCCAAGATTGCAGATTTTGGCTTGTCTAGGTTGATGACAACTGCTGCCAATTCTAATGTGATTACCACAGCAGGGGCTCCTGAACTCACAAAACTGAAGAAAGCCACCACCAAGACAGATGTATACAACTTTAGGATTTTCTTGCTGGAGCTTCTGGCTGGCATGGCACCACGAGAACCCATGACCGCAGACAGTGAGATGGACCTTCCTGATTGGGTTGCTTCCATTGTGAAAGAAGAGTGGACTAATGAAGCTTTTGACCTGGAATTGATGAAAAAATCTTCCAATTATGGAGATGAGTAAACGCTTTGCAACTGGCTATGCATTGTGTGGACCCTGCACCTTTTGCAAGGCCAAGGCCAGATATGGATGAGGTTGTGCATTAGCTGGAGGAAATAAACCCTGAATTTTGTCACTCCACAGCAGTAGATATAGGACTCATACGTATGATATCATAGCAACAATAATTAGAAAAAATGGATTATGCTTTACCATCGCTACATTCAAAGTATTAACAAAGGGATTGATTAACAGCAAGAAATGTAACATGTAATAATGCAGTTGGTTTAGCTAGTTTATTCCTTATTTGCTATAAGAGATACTGATATTTTCCCCTTATTTGCTATAAAAACTGTGATTTCAAAAAGATCAAAGATGAATGCTACGAGGTGATCAATTGCCATGCCTACCAATAAATCTTTCCTCTTAAACTCAACTTCATATTCGTTTAAAATTGTATGAACTAAATTAGAGGCTATAAAAACTGTGATTTCAAAAAGATCACAGATGAATGCTATGAGGTGATCAATTACCATGCCTACCAATGAATCTTTCCTCTTGAACTCAACTTCATGTTCGTTTAAAATTGTACTATGAATGAACTAAATTGGAGGAAAGAGAGGTTCCACTTCTAGTTGATCAGATTTGGTACTATCTTCAACTTAAATTGAATTGTGGGTTTATTATTATTTGATCTCGGGTTTAATAGTTTTAAATTTTATCATTTGATAATGTTAGAATTTTTTGGTTTTGCGACTCATGTATAAAACCCTCATACAATAATAACTATACAATACAATATATTACTATTACTGTATGCTGCTTTTGGTATGCTGCTTTTGGGTACACAGTCATTCGTCCATTCTTTTGATTTTATGGTCATGTATTGTAGCATCTGCAAACAGTAAATTATTATTCTGCATATTCTTTTCAGCACTTCCACAGGCAGTGACAGAGACGTGAAAATTTATACTGTGTTATAGTCTCCTGAAGTTGAATGATTTAAAGTGTGCTTTTTCTGTCTACCTAGTTCAGAAGAAGATAGTGTATGTGTATTGTTTGTTTTGTCTGCACTTTGAACTTCGATATATGTAACGTGTGGTTGAGTGACCTGGGCACTTGGAAGAGCAGAGCATTTGGTCTGTTTTTTTTTCTTTAATGAAAGGCATATTATTATGGAAAAAAAATCATGTAAAAAACGATATTCAGGATTGGTGGTTTATTTTTTTAAATGTACATAAAAATAAATCTTCGACGCTGTGTTATATTGTTTTTTTTTTTTTTTTTCCTTTAATGAAAGACATATTATTATTGAAAAAAATTCATGTATTCATGTGAAAAATTATTTGTATTTATGATTGGTGGTTTATTTTTTATATGTATCTATGTGTGAAAATAAATCTTCAAAACTTTGTTATATTTTTTAGGTTTGGAGATGTGTAACAAGTAGACTTTTGTTCATGATTAATTATTTTTTCATATTCATTAAATTTAAAATCGATCTGTGCTAGTCATTAAATTTCACATTTATTTGATATCTAGGTTTTGGAATTATAGAAAAATTCATGATGTCAAAATTATAAGAAATGATGTGTAAAAAGTAGAATTGATATCTGGGTTTCAAAATCATAGAAAAATTTATGATTTCAAAATTATAAGAAAAGATGTATAAAAAGTAGATTTTCTGTCGGGAATAATTACTTTTTTTACATTCATTAAATTTAAACTTCAAATAGAACAATTCATTAAATTTAAACTTGAAATAGATCTGTTCTAGTCATTAAAATTACTTTTTTTAAATTCATTAAATTTAAACTTGAAATATATCGGTTCTGGTCATTAAATTTACACACATTTAATTGATATCTACTTATCAAAATTATACGAAAATCTAATGTTGTACTTAAAAAATAATGGAATAATCATAATTATAGAAAATTCATGATATCAAAATTATAAGAAAATCCAATATTGTATTTAAAAAATTATTTCTAATAAGAAATATGTTTTTAAATATATTAAATTTCAAATTATTCAATACAGATTGAATCTATATGTAATTTTATTGAATTTTAATAGATTTATTTATTTTTACTGTGAAACATGTGTAATGTAATGTAATTTATTTATTTATTTTTAATTATATTATATTTTATATATATATATATAATATATATATATATATATATATATATATATTTACTATGGATAAACTGGAATAATGGTTTTAGGGTAAACAGGGTTTTGTCAAGCTTTTTGACATTTGATGAACGAAATAAAACTGGTATAAAAATCATATAAAAATGATATTATATAATAAAATAAAATTTATTAAATTATTATTATTATTATTATTTTATGAAAAAATTATATAAAAATGATATTATATAATAAAATAAAATTTATTAAACAATTATTATTATTATTTTATTATTATAGATCAAGTGGTACATTGGCCAATTGACCATTTGAGTGTTGTAATAATGAGTTGAGGATAATCGAGGAGATGATGGATAACGAAGCATCGTCCTTTGGAATCCCCTTTCTCATTGACGACCCTGCAACTTTGGCCATGGAGTAAAGCTTTCGATGGTGTCTGGGTAATCTACGTAGAACTTGCAATTTTGGCCATGGAGTAAAGCTTTCGATGGTGTCTAGCTAATCTACGTAGAACCTGCAATTTTGGCCATGGAGTAAAGCATCAGATGGTGTCTAGCTAATCTACGTAGATCCGACTGCTTGATTTCTGCCAAGTGGCGTTCTCTCTACCGTAAGATACGACCATCAGAATCATACCAAGTGGCCGCTTTTCGGTGCCAACGGATCTGTGCCAAGTGGTGACCTCTCAATGACAAGTTTCAGCCAACGGGTCAGTGGCAAGTGGCAGTGTCTCAGGCAATTGATCTAAACCCCTGATGCATGACAAGTGGTGACCTCTCAGGCAGTGGATCTAAACGTCGAATGCACGACAAGTAGCGGCCTCCTATGCGCTAGATCTGCCCATCAGATTTGTGACAGGTGGTGCTCTGAGAGGTGCCAGATTTGGCCATCAAATTTGTGACAAGTGGCACTCTGAGAAGTGCCAGATTTGGCCATCATATTTGTGACAAGTGGCGCTCTTAGAGGCGCTAGATTTGGCCATTATATTTGTGACAAGTGGTGCTCTAAAAGGTGCCTAATTTGGCCATCAGATTTGTAACAAGTGGTGCCCGATCTTGCCGACAAATCTGTGACAAGTGGCGCTCTGAGAGGCCCCTGATTTGGCTGACGGATTTGTGACAAGTGGCACGCTCAAAGGAGCCCGATATGGATGATGGATCTATGACAAGTGGCAGACTATTAGGTGTCGGATTTCGTTGACAGATCTATGACAAGTCGTGGCCTCTCAGGCGCTCGATTTGACCGTCGAATTTGTGACAAGTGGTGACCTCTCAGGCGCCCGATCTGACTATTGAATTTGTGACAAGTGGCGACCTCTCAAGCGCCTGAACAAGTTGATGGATCCGTGACAAGTGGCAGACTCTCAAGATCTGGATCTGGTCATCATATTTGTGACAAGTGGTGGCTTCTCAGGGGCTCGATTTGGATGACCGATCGTTGACAATCAACTGCCCGATCTGGGCATCAAATTGTGACTAGTGGCGACCTCTCAGGGGCCCAATCTGACTGTCGAATTTGTGACAAGTGGCGACCTCTCAAGCCCCTGATCAAGTTGATGGATCTGTGACAAGTGGCAGACTCTCAAGATCTGGATCTAGTCATCATATTTGTGACAAGTGGTGGCTTCTCAGACGCTTGATTTGGATGACCGATCGTTGACACTCAACTGCCCGATCTGGGCATCAGATTTGTGACTAGTGGCGACCACTTAACGACATGATCTCTTTGACTGATGGCTGACAAGTGGGGACCTCTCAACCTTCTGATCTAGCCATCAGATTTGTGACAAGTGGTGGCCTCTCAGCCCCTTGATCTGGTTGACCGATCACTAACAAGTGGTGGCTTCTTAGGCACTTGATTTGGTCCACTGATGGCTAACAAGTGGTAGCTTCTCAGGCGCTCGATTCTGATATGTGACCAGTGTTGGCATCTCAGGGGCCCGATCTGTGACAAGTGTCTGTTTCTCAGGGGTCAATCTATGGAAAGTGTCGGTCTCTCAGGGGCCGATCTATGGCAAGTGTCAGCCTCTTAGGCCCTTGATCTGGCCATCATATTTGTGACAAGTAGCGGCCTCTCATATTTGTGACAAGTGGCGGCCTCTCAGTACCTGATCTGGCCATCCGACCAATGACAAGTGGCGGCCTATTAGGCATTGGATCCGGCCATCAAATCTGTGACAAGTGGCAACCTCTCAAGCACCTAATTTGGCCATCAGATGTGTGACAAGTGGCGGCTTCTTAGGTGGCCAATTTGGCCATCGGATGCATGACAAGTGGTGGCCTCTCAAGCTTCGAATCAAACCATCAGATTTGTGACAAGTGGCGACATCTCAGGAGCCCAATCTAACCATCAGATCGCTGACAAGTGTTGGCCTCTCAGGTGCCCGATCTGTGACAAGTGTCGACCTCTCAGGCACTCGGGATTCCTAGACGGAGGGCACAGGTTCAATCCACTCTTGGCATTGTTTTTACTTAGTACAACGCATTCGACATTGTTTTTTCTTAGTATAATGCATTCGACTGGGTATTAGTTTGTCTTTGACCAAAAAATTAGGACGCTTATCCATAGTTTAACATTAGAAATTCAAATTTTATTATTATTGAAATTTATTTATTTGTAAGGTGATTGGTTGAGCTCTTATTATTGGTTGTTTAGTAATTTCCATTTCTATTAGTTACTAATATTTGTTTGTTAAATTTAGGCTTCTGTGATCCATGTCAAGTTTTTTTGAGAAGAGCCTTCGGCGGAAATCACATAATAAAACATTTGTCGACGTGTTTCGAACCCACAAGTGGTGGTTCATCGTCAAGACAAGTTGTTTTTAGTTTTATTTAGTTTTTTTCTTTTTTCTTTTTCTATATTTATATTTTCATGAATTATAATTTTTTTCGCCATATTTTTCACTTTAATGTAATTTATTATTATATTAAAAACATATTTTAATAATTTAATCATATACAATTATATATATTAATAAAATGGAATATTTATCTTTATTATTTTTTTTGGTTTATTAACGAACTGCTAATACTAACTACTATATACCCCTTCTTTTTATTACATTTTCAAACATAAAGCAATGCCACTTTACCACACGTCCATCTTAGTGCTCAAGTTGCAAGAGATTATTATATTTACACATATAAAACAATTCCATTTTACTACACATCCACCTCAGTGCTCTATGCCAGAGTTGAGTTATAATTTATTTTTTAGTTAATATGGTCGAGTGGCCAAGTTGATTTCTCATGCATTATTCTCTTCAAACGGTTAAGGCGCTAAACTCTGGATCCTTCGATTGAGGGCACAGGTTCAAATCCAACTTCCGACATCTTTTCCTTATTTTCATTATATCTTCAAACATACCTTAATTCCATTTCCCTGCTCCTCCACCTTATTGGTTTAAGCCCGATCCTTTCTTTTTATTATATTTTCAATTTCCTGCTCCTCCACCTTAATTGTCTAAGTCGTAAACTTAAGTTATAGGTCTGGTTCTTTATTTTCATTATATTTTAAAAGTTTCACCAATTCCATTTTCCTGCTCCACCTAACTGTGCTGTAAGTTGCCAGACTTGTGTTGTGGTCATCCAGTTTTGCTTCTTAACTGAGGGCGTGGACTCAAATTGCACTCTATATTTTCCCAATTTTTATTTTCACACTCCTGCAAATGAATTGCGTATGCGTTACAAGTTAACCGTGACAACGATCAACAACTACCAATGCTATATGGGGATAGTTCTAGAGTAGCATATCTACGTCCTTGCCATTCCAAAACCCCAATGGATTCATCTCCTGATGCATCTATTGGAACGAAAAATCAACAAATAAATACGTCGATATACGTTACGTTGTTGCAGGAGAATAATGAAATTAACAATGCAGATGATATATCCCACATGAGAATTACTATATGATTAACGACTCTTCATAAATTTGTCAGTGCAAGGAAAATATAGTGTTTTGCGTTAATTTGTCGGAGACGCTACCACATTTCAGCCATCTGATTTCCAGATCGGGCGGCTTAGAAGCCAAGACTTGTCGAAGATCTGTTGGCCAAATCAAGTGACTCTGAGAGCGCCGCTTGTCACAAATCGGTTGGCAAAATCCAGAGTCAGAGAGGCTGCCACTTGTCATAGACATGATGGCCATATTGGCCGCCACTCACCACAGATCTGATAACCAGATCCGACGCCTCACAGGCAGCCACTTGTCATAGATCGGGCGCCTGAGAGGCCGCCACTTGGTCATAGATCGGGCGCCTGAGAGGCCGCCACTTGTCACTCCCTCTACGGCATAGATCTCCCCATCGGACGGCCTCCACTTATCACGTCTTCAATGGGGCAGATCTGGGTTGTTGGGGGCACATCTGGGCTGTTGATGGCGTGAAAAGTGGCGGCCATCCTATGCCCAGATCTGGCCCATTGACGGCGTGACAAGTGGCGGCCATCCGATGCTCAGATCTGGCCACCGGATGTACACCACGTGTCACCCCTTAAACGGCCCAGATCTGGCCATCGGATGGGCGCCACTTGTCACGCGTACAACGACCCAAATCTGGCCACCGGATGGGCGCCACTTGTCACGTATATAACGACCCAGATCTGGCCACCAGATGTACGCCACGTGTCACCCCTTAAACAGCCCAGATCTGGCCACTGGATGGGCGCCACTTGTCACGTGTACAACAACCCAGATATGGCCATCGGATGGGCGCCACTTGTCACACGTACAACGGCCCAGATCTTGCCATCGGATGGGCACCACTTGTCACGCGTACAACGGCCCAGATCTGGCATCAGATGGGCGCCACTTGTTACGCGTACAACGGCCCAGATATGGCCATCGGATGGGCGCCACGTGTCATGCTTACAACGGTCCAGATCTGTCCACCTAATGGGCGCCACGTGTCAAGCCTACAACGGCCCAGATCTGGCCATTGGATGGTCGCCACTTGTTAGGCCTACAACGGCCCAGATCTGGCCATCGGATGGGCGTCACTTGTCAGGCCTACAACGGCCCAGATCTGGCCATCGGATGAGCGCCACTTGTCACGCCTACAACGGCCCAGATCTGGCCATCGGATGGGTGCCAATTTTCATGCCTACAACGGCCCAGATCTGGCCATCGAATGGACGCCACGTGTCACGCTTACAACGACCTAGATCTGGCCACCTGATGGGTGCCACGTGTCAAGCCTACAACGGCCCAGATCTGGCCATCGGATGGGCGCCACTTGTCAGGCCTACAACGGCCCAGATCTGGCCGTCGGATGGGCGCCACTTGTCAGGTCTACAACGGCCCTGATCTGGCCATCGGATGAGCGCCACTTGTCACGCCTACAATGGCCCAGATCTGGCCATCGGATGGGCGCCACTTGTCACGCCTACAACGGCCCAGATCTAGCCATCAGATGAGTGCCACTTGTCACGCTTACAATGGCCCAGATCTGGCCACCTGATGGGTGCCACGTGTCACGCTTACAAAGGTCCAGATCTGGCCATCGGATGGGCGCCACTTGTCAGGCCTACAACGGCCCAGATCTGGCCGTCGGATGGGCGCCACTTGTCACGCGTACAACGGCCCAGAGCTCGCCATCGGATGGGCGCCACTTGTCAAGCCTACAACGGCCTAGATCTGGCCATCGGATGGGCGCCACTTGTCTCGCTTACAACGGCCCAGATCTAGCCATCGGATGGGCGCCACTTGTCATGCTTACAACAGACAAATCTGGCCATCGGGTGGTGCCACGTGTCACACCTTCAACGGGCCAGATCTGGCCATCGGATGGTCGCCATTTGTGACGCCTTCAACGGCCCAGATCTCCCCATCTGGATGGTCGCCACTTGTCACGCCTCCAATGGCTCAGATCTGGCCATCAGATGGTCGCCACGTGTCATCCCTTCAACGACCCAAATCTGGGGAATTTCAGCCGTCAGATCAGCCTAATGTTAGCCGTTGGATCTGCGAGATATTGACCATTAGATCTACTCGATCTCAACCGTTGGATTTGAGCGATCTAGACCCTCAGATCTGTCAAATCTCAGCCATTGTATGTGCACGATCTGGACGGTCAGATTTGCTAAATTTCAGCCGTCCGATTTGAGCAATTTAGAGCGTTAGATCTGTTAAATACCAGCCGTCGGATATGTAAGATCAGCACCGTTAGATCTGCGCGATCTGGACCATCCGATGTGCTAGATCCCATCTGTTGGATCTGCACAATCTAAACCGTCCAATATGCTAGATCTCAGCTGTCAGTTTCATGCGATTTGGACGGTCAAATCGGCTTAATCTCAGCCATCGAATCAGCACGATCTCGACCGTCATATCTACTAACTTTCAGCGTGATCTTGGATATTCTGAGCTAGGGGGACATGAGATGAAGCTCACCAAATAAATCTGTGGTGACAGATCGAGGGCGCAGCATAGTGCTTGCGATTTACAGTCACTGGATCGGCTGCCTCTTCAACCGAAGCAGTAAAGCAATGGGAGTTGACTGCTTCTTTCGCCAGCTCTATTACTTCTCTCTAGTGATTCACGAAGAGGTTAACATATGAAGAGTTTGGTCAATTACATGTTGAGATTAAATATTTATATAATCACATCATACAAGTTTTCTCTAAACAAAGTGAATTCGGAAATGAATATAATAAGTATGTATAGTTTATATATAGCTTTAAAAAATGTTAAGCTGAATGAAAAATTAAACTTGACAACTCAACCCTTCAAAACTTCAGTGGTTGATTGCAAAACCATTTGCCATTTTAATAAACAACCTTTTTTTAAATAAAATACCTGTATTTCATATTCTTAGGGTTCTAGTCAGCAAATTGATGCCACGAGTCGATCTTTATTGCAGTTTAGTTTATTATAAGGATGGAACCTCATTACAATTAATAAGTAAGGTAAGAAATGGTAATTTTTTTTTTACCATGTTTATTTAAATGTGATATTTTATTTATATAGTAATATTATCTATTGAAATTTTAAAATATTGAATATTTGAAAATATTTATATCTAATTTAATAATTTTTGTTCAAATGCTATGTATACTATTTTTTTAAGAGTTCATATAATACCTAATTTAAAATTCATTAAAGAAAAAAATGTGTTTATTGTCTCACTCTTCACAAGTTTATAGTGCCTTGAGGGAGAACTAGATCACTAATACCTCAATGTAATGTACCCACTACTGCATGCCCTCAGAATCATATTCTTGAATTAATTCAAGCCCTTGATAAGATTTCTCAAACTAATTCAAGCCCTTGATAATATTTTAAATAAAACAAGAAACACACATTTTATTATACTCTTGTTTCTTTCACTTTCTAATTTTTTCTTAAATGGATCTCACCCTATTCGAAATTTACATGAACCTCGAAAAATATGGAGAATTTGGAAACTTATAAACTCCCTAAATGTGAAAATGTGTATTGCATACTTTGTTTTAATGTTTAAATTTATGAATGATTTATAAAGAACCCTTGGACTCCTTAAGCTTCTAATTTCTAATGGTCTTTGAATTCAATATTTAAAGGAAGATTGAGTTTAAAAAGATACTCCAAATTCTCTTAACTTAAAAATCTCGAATTTCCATATTGAACAAAGGAAATGGTTTAAAGTAAGAACAAAATACTATGATTATGATTCTCCAACTATATGAACTCAATATCAACAACTTTCTAACTCGATCAATAAATTTCTTCCCAACATAGAGTGGATTTTATTTTTTAATGTATTTAATACCATGAAATGAGGAGATATGACTAAAGTGGCTCATTATTACATGGGGCCCATGTAATTGAGTGTTAAAGAGTACATGGGGTCATTACTAAATTGGGACTAAGTTTAGATTATGGTGAGTAATTCACATTATTGATAAATAGAGATATGTTGATAGCATCGAGCCAAAACTAAACTCAATTTCTCCTCCTCTTATAAAAGTAGATGTTGATTAACATCTCTTTGCATTTCCTACATTAAGGTTTATAGGTTACTAAAGGAATTGTTGGTGAATTAACCTTAGTTACTTGTTCAATTTCCTTTCCTAATTTATGATCAAATCTAATCTAGTACCTAAGTGAAAGTACCCTAATTGTTTACAACCAAAGATTAACATTATCAAGACCTTAAAATCTAAATAATACCTTGTGTCCTACCCTTTCTTTTCACCCTTTAATTTCTTAGTTTGGTCCTAAAATCAAGTTGAAACTCCATTCTCATCTTTCCCTATTTAGTAGTTTTCACACTTGCGTTGTATCCCATTCTTACCCTAAAAATTCATGTGGTAGAAAATCCACTCATTTTCTATATTTTTACAACTCCACTTGGGAGTCCATATCATCCGTTCCATATTCATGTGAAGGCTCATTGTTCTTCTTCCATTTCCATCCCTCAATCCCAACATAACGTTGTTGTATCTTATTTCTTTGTGAGAGGGAATGTCCTTATACTCTCGTCCTCCGTTGTTTGCATGAATACTTCTCTAAGTACCACTCAACCCCCCAACCCACACCAGAGGATTCTATCTCTCCACAATGGAATTTTTTTTAGGCAAGCACCATTAACATGGTTTATTATGTTAATTCCTATGACCCCCCTTCCTAGATATCTCACTCTCCTTCTAAGGAATTTTTTTCTCTCAATCATAGTTATGCTTCCCCCTTTAGAAATCATTTTGATGATAATTGAGCCTCCTTCTCTCTTGCAAGCAAGCCCCATTAATACTTTATTCTATGATATGTTTTCACTTAGTACCAAGGGTCCAAAGCAATGGTGGATGCCTCATCTAGCCACCTCCTTGTCCTTGGTTTCCCTAAGCATTAGTATTGTTACAAAAACCATGCATATTTACTCTATACATGAATCTAGACATGTACACATACAACTATATCACAACCAAGTCAACATTCATTAAACTTTAAAAAATGAAATAACAACTTCCTTCATAACCTTCAATATTATCCCCTCCTCGCACAAGTGTGCATGCAACAATACCTTCAAACATGAGCCAATCTCCCATGACAACTTGCCACATAACCTGTAAGGTGAGTGCACATATAACAAATAGACATTCTAGCAATTCTATGTTACAAATTCAAGTTGACACACATCGATGCAGGTGGAACCTAACCATCAATTTCAAAATTAATATCCCATTCTTCAATTTAAATCCTGCTCCCAATCAATTATACAAAGTTTGGATGAGGTATCCCTTTCTAACAATATTACTTTCTCCTAGAGAATACCCTAGTTAAAATCTAAATCTTGGTGGTAGGAGTTGTATTAAAACACATTCTTCTTTTGATTAGGAATCCAAATAACATTTCATGCCCTATATTGTACAGATGCAACTTCCTCCATACCTAACAAAATTATGCAAATTTGTGGGGCAACATTAGAGAAAACCCTTGACATCACTTGGATACTTTAACCATGGATTGCTCCAAGTTCATCTATTATAATTACATCTCAAATAAAGTTTTCTATAATATGTAATATGTAACTCCCTTTTTGGTTTCGTTACCTCTATGAGGCATTGATACAAAACCTATACCTATTAGTAGAATAGTTCAAGAAAACACTTTGACATGCCTAGATCAGATGAATGTGGTAAGTTTTCTCGTTTTCCTATATCTCCTTCAACTTTCATACGTTGATGGCATAAGGATCTACATGATTTCAATTTAGAGATACTCGAGGAAACGAGTTCTAGAATTTTTAAATGGACCCTTGACTAGGTAAATAGTCAAAGTGTTTATTGAAGACCCCAAATCAACAAAATATACAATCAACCATATGTTATGCATGAATAACACCTACATTGAGGTTGTTGTGGGAGAAATAAAATCCAGATAAACTAAAAACCAAATCTCCAATAGAAATGAAACACATGATGGAGTGACAAAATCACCCACAATTAAATTGACACTCTAACCATATTCCACACTAAAAGAGGAGAAACCCAACCTTTCCACCTAAACCCTCTAATATGTGGAGCAAATATAGCAAGCGGGATACAAACAATATCGAATATTGGTGAATATTCAAGTAAATAAATTAAGAGAAACACTAGTTGAATCTCTCTACCAAACCCAAAACCATGGTTATAGAAGAATTTAAAGTTATGATTGATATAAACAAGGTACCCATGCCATGGTTTTTCTTCTAAGTATTCTATGAAAATTAGTTTTTCTCTGAGGACGAATAGGATTAAACTCCTTCCCTTGAGGAAAAGCAGATGGCTCATGTCGATCCCTCTCTTATCTAACCTCTTAATATCATAGAAAAAACCACATGATGTAGAAGTTCCTAAGAAAACCAATATCCACTACTTATTAGATCAAAGTTATGTTTGTTTTATATCCTAAGAAGGAATTCCCTCCATAGGATTCCTCCCTAACCTCATTGAACTTGACACCAATCTTCTAATTCATCATATAAGTATCTCTCAAAACCAACCAATACATGATCCCCCTCTTATCTTGATTCATGTTGAATGCACCTTTCCCTCTCATTGGAGTGAAGCAATTTTTGGAAGTTGGCAAAAAAAATTGACCCTCCTATCCTCTTTCATCCTATAATGGTTCACACCATAGCTTCCTCAACTTCCTCTTGCTCCCTTTATCTAAGTCCTCTCTTCTCACTCCTCGCAAAGGTAATTTATAGATATACTTAGGGCAAGCCCTAATCAAAATGATCTCATAATTGAATCCCTCTTTGGGTTCTCCCCTAAGATTCTTGGTACGCTGCCCAATTCCTTTCCTTTAACCTTCCAAACATACCATTTTTCAATAAATGAAAGGTTAATGTGGTGAATTTGTTCTTTGTTGAGATTTTCTACAACGACTTCATGATCAAATGAATCATTGTAACATCATAACAACTCATGTATGTCATACCCTTAGCACTATGCACTTTTCAACCACTCCTTGGACCATCTAAAGTTTTAAAAATATAAGACTAAGACCTCTCAAAGTCATTGAAATTCCCTAATACCTTGGCACCGAGATAATGAATACACATTTCTCATTTCTCCCATGGGACTTGAATTAGAAAATCCTCCATGACCACCCTTTCAATTTTCATTTCTCCCATGAGGCTTGAAGTATCACATCCTCCATGGCCGCCCTTATTTGGATGCAATGACGATGATTATATATACCTTTAAGGAAGAGCTCTTCTTTTCATCAGGGGATGACTTAATTTGTTTTTATTATCTTGTTCCCTTTTCTTACCTTCCAAACATCACTTCCAAGGCTTATCTCTTGTCTCTTTAGTCTAGTATCCTATCTTCTTCGAAGTTTTGTTCCTCTCCTTATTACTCCAAATTTTGCATGACTAGGGAATAATTATCAAGATTTACTTTTATTTTTATTTTAATACATGATTATCTTTGAGGGAATTCCACATGGGCTTACCACTTTGTCACATGCTCATTTTTCTCAACTAGCTTAGGGGAGATATAAATCTCCCTCTCCTATCTCGCATTCCATTATCATCCAAACACTTGATGTAGGTCTCTCCCCTATCATCAATATTTCACCAGTTCCCTAATACAATTTTTCTCATTTGTAATGGTTTTCAATAAGGATATAACAAGTCAAATTAAACATTGACTTGAATAAGTCCTTTTTAGGGCCAACTTGACCCTCTAGTATGTAATATTAATGGCTATATTAAGGGTTGATGGTGTTGTACTTCTCCTATCCTTCATTTTTTACTCTCCTTGACAGATTGAGCCTACTCAAGGTAGTCACTTTTCCTTCCGTGTCTCCAAGCTCTTGGTCGTTTTTCTACTTTGTTCATTTGGTTGGTATCCTCATGGATCATTATCTTGAGTAGGGACAAATTAAGATGGAATCTTAGTCAAAAACCATGCTTCTCCTAAAGGACAATGAGTATTAAGTGGTCAATTGTAGCTACATGATCATACTAATAACACCTATTACTTTCTTTGCTCTTTTGTCCTCACTAATCTAGCCTAGAATAGTCACCTATCTCCTCTTAACTCAATAAGGCCGCCCTAATGTTTCCACCTCCCTTCTCTTGCCCCGTATACATCTAACCTAGCATCTTCACCTCCTTCATCCTTGATTACTATATGTGCCTATCTAGAATAGGGAGTGCATTATTTGGTTCAACCCCACACTAGATTCATGTGTAACTTGCCCAATGAAGAAATAATACCTCTCAATTACTACTTAATGTGACGAACATTTCCTTGTAATACCCTTCACATTATCATAAATTGGGGACCTTATTAGGATGTCTAACACTTAGGTGGGGTCCTTTGATTCTTTTTATCCATTGTTCACCAAGTTTGACCTATTTTTACATTTTGGAAACTTTCTTGGGTAATTCCAACATTTGTGGATCTAATTATGGGTGCAAACCTACTATTAGACAATAATTATTTAGAATACCTCATTTTGTGCCCATTGAAATCAAAATCCATTTTGGACTTGTTATTTATGGGGTCAAGTGAGTCAAACCTCATTAACTCTTATTGATCTTTAAGCAAGTAGTGTACTGCAAACTTCTTGGAGGTGACATGCTTGTAATTCATGGCATGCATAATAGAGGATGAATATAGTGGTACAAACTACCACATAATCTTACCAAAACTAAAACATCAAGTCAACATATAACCTTACCAAACGTACACCATCAAGTCAACATAGATGGTACAATTATTTGATATGAGTTCACCCAACATACACCTACAAAATGACTTTGTTTCTACTATGCAAATGCTTTTTATGTGAAAAAATACTACCAAATTGGTTGAGAGATATCACATCAATGATAAAAAAATTTAATATATACCATGATATTTCTATATTGAGAATAAGAATGGGAATAACCATAAGGTATTCTGGCATTTTACTAACATAAATTGATTGTGATGTTACTATACTATGCTATGCTTTTCAAGACTTTAAACTTCAAAGAAAATTTTAATATATAATTTCCAGTTTTTAAATTTAAAATTTAGGAAATCTTTGGTATACCCAATGCACCCTAAGGCGAGTGGTTTAAATACCACTTGTGATCTTAGGCTATGCCTTTTTCTCGTGATTTTACTAAAACACTAATTTATTACCAAAAAATATTTAGTTTATTAGTTTAAGAATATTAAAAGATAACAAACCAAATCTGATTCATGGTAGAGTGAGATAGGAAAGCTATGGGATAGGTTCAGTTCTAACAGAGACGTGAGATTCAAAAAAAAAATATTGGGTATTCCTCCACTAAATTGATTTTCATTGAGCTCTAGATTCTTCAATCACGCCAAATTCCCCAACAAAAGAGGTATTGGAGATGTGATCATGCTGACTGAAGAGGGTACCACTCTACTTAGTGAATTGTGTACACAACCAACTATTGCATACTATGTTGATAGATCGCTTTCAAAGGTATTGATTCCTTAAATTTATTGCAAGAAAAGTCCACCATCTCTAAATTCCCTCTCTTTATGGAGAATACTACAACTATAGGTCTCGTGAGGTGATTTAAATGGTGATCTACATTGTTGATGTTTTGCAGGTTACATGTCTCCTCTAATGACCACATTGAATTCCTCCCACATACATTAAAAGTAAATCATACCGAGCCTTTGTAAACCTCGCAAATGCCCATTCCTACAAAATTACCAGACGACAACTCCAACTGGCAAAGTTCCCACGTTGCGACAAATCACATATCAAGTCACCGACCGTGTTGAAGAATCTAGGGCAAATTAAGTTAATGAGATTCTTCTTGCTATGATAACTATTTGTGAGGTTTTTTAACTTTTCCTTATTATCACAATCTTCTCTTGTTATTATTAGAGTGTGTCTTTTAGTTCATAAAATAGTCACCAAAACAAAAGAGACAAGAACAAAAGATGTTGGCTTTCTACCAGGGAAAAAAACTCTCACTCTTTGAGAGGAAAACCCACACAAAATTCTGCTTATAGATATTCCAGTTGACGAATACCAAGACCATGACCCTTGACCTATTAGACCACTCCAAGACCAAGACACCAATCCTCTTCTATGTCACTGCTGAGATCATCATCATCACTACTAATACACTAAGGTCATTACTATTGCACCACTAAGATCATTATAGTTGCACCATTGTTGCACCTTCATCAAGATCATTGTTGCACCTTCATTGAGATCATTGGTGCACCTTCACTGATATCATTGTTGCTCCTTCACTGAGACCTTTACCATACCAACGATATCTCTATACTGAGATATGCATGTATATATACATATGCGAATTGCACTGGGATTTTCATCATGACCTTGTCTTCATCAAAGCCATGATTGAGACCATGATTACCACAATGTCGATATCACGATTGTGTCTAGTATGTCGAGAATGTATTATTGTGGGATCATTGTGATCCTTTTCATATCAACTATGCCGAGACTGTGACTGTGTCCTCTCCCTGCACCAAGTTCTTCATCATCACAACTATGTCGAGAATGTGATCATCATGATTGTGAGGATGTTGGGACTTCATCCCCGTGGCACTTGTTGTGCCTTAAGAAACCAATTTCATGGCTGTGTAGAAATTGTGCTAAGACATTAATGTTTATAATTATAGTCACTTGTTTGTCACTTAATTGTATGTTGTATTCTCAAATGAAGGACCTGAAAGACTTGGGTTTTAACCCTTAATACTTAGGTGACATGAAAATCTCATAATGCCATTTGATTGCTGAATATAAATGATGAATGAAGAAAGCTTGAAGAAGTCAGAGACAATATGTTGTTTTACACAGAATCTACTATTTGTGACACTTGGAGAAGTTAAAGATAATATGTTGTCTTACACAGAAACTACTATCCGTAACTTAGAAGAATTGCAGAGGTAGGAACTTCAAGTATAGGAGAGCTCTTTTAAGGGATTTTAACTTCATTTACATAAGAAAATAAAGACATGCAACTTCATTACCATACTTAAAGGAAGAAAACATATGATGACACATAACAGAGAAGTCACAAAATCATACTCGACAATGTGTGGAAAACTTCTGATTCTTTCATTAATCAATGGTTTTATCAAGAATACAGTGGCCTAGTCTTTAGGTTCTCCAAAATTCGAACCCTTTCTCTGTAAATTTTTCTCTTTTTATACATTATGAGACAATTGGTAATCACCAAAATTGTCAAACTGCTTAACTATCTACTAACTGTCTAAAGTAAAAATCACTACAAAATATCACATTAGAGGGTAAAAGACACCGATTCTCAAGAAAATAAAATAACAAGAAGTAACAGAATTTAGAAAACTGATGATGGGTGTTCGTTGTTCAGATCTGTGGCTTGAATGTTGATGAAGTTTATCTGTAGATGTTCTGATAATATTTAAACTGTTTTAACACAACATGCTGCACTTTAACAAAACTCTATGCATGGACTTGTGGGCCACCTACATATTAGAAGTGTTGTGATTGGTCAAAACACAAGGAAACTCGACCAATCATCATCCATTTGAAGTTTTGGTCATCATCTCTAACTTTGGTTATTTGCTAAAACAACGAAATTGGTTGATTTACGTGAAATATGGCAAACCTTTGGTTACTACGGAACTCAAAAGAATTAAATCTCTAGATCATAAACCTATCGCGTCTGCCTAAGCTGTGCGCGATCACCATCCAATCACCCATTCAATGGACGATTTGATCCCTCAGAACTCAACGAGACTTTAAACTTGTCGAACAAAACCTTATCGCGTCCGTTTTTTCAACAACCCTTTGACTCCCACATGGACCCGATAAGAAATAAAATTGTCAGTTAAAGATTTATCAGGTCCGATTTTAAAAATAAAACTCGATTACTTTTCGACGTAATATCCGTCGGATATCGTCCCTTTCGATGGACAGTTGTGATTGATCCGAACTTCAACAGATTAAACTGCATTCCATACACCACCGCGTCCGATTTCCCAAAATAAACTTCATTCTAGTTACCCACACAATTGCCATCGGATCTGTTGCCTTGCAAGTGAATGACTCAGATCTCCTTACGGATTTCTCACATTCAAAGCCATTAATAAAATCAAATAAGTTGTTTCTTTCAAATTTCTGCTTTTCCCCTTATTTCTGCTACAACATAATATTTGATTTTTTTCTTTTTCGTAATAAAACTAAAAATAAAATTAAAAGGACAATGGATGCTACAACAATACCTATCTGAAAAAACACAGAGATGTTGTTCATTCGAAAATTTGAATTGTGATGTGAAAATCCCAGGATTGTACCCATCGGAAAATTGCAGAGGATCCTAGTTTTGTACCTTATTCTTTTGCGCAAACCCTAATTGGGTATTTATAGTAGTTTGACCCACATATTAAGCCGACATGACCGTGAACCATTGTGTCTCCTTATATGAGGCGCCATGACTACTTTTTATCTTGTTTGGAGGCCGAATTCTTCAAGAGGGATTGTACTTGCCTTTGGAGGGATTTTAGACATTTCTATAGACTTGCATACATTAAACATAGGCTCAAGAAGAGTTCTTCATACATGACATTTATTCTAGACTCTAAATGACAAATACTATTATTCTAAAATCACTTGCTCATGAAACCCATGAAGCAAGTTTACAATAATAATTTTGTTCTCTTTATTACATAATTTACATCTATCATAATTACATGTCATTATGAAGACCGAACCTAGTTACACTTTATTCAACACTCCCTCTTAACTAGGGAGGTATTAATAATGGTACTTGGTAATTTTCAATCTGAAGAATTTCTCATAAGAAGAATCGAATTGGTATCCCATTTGTATAGCATCATAGTAACCAACATTGTTTCCACAACAAGGCCTTAATTGACATCTCTATCTCTCATTAGATCAGAGCACAATGTTGGTGAGACCAATGACTATAGACACCATCATTGTCTCTCAAGGTACATACCCACTTGGGTGTTCACTGAGTATGACCTTTTAGGACTATTCTTATCTTGGGTTCCGAGCCCTCAAATAATATCGGTCCTCTTGCCTACTCTTATCTTGGATGCCCTACACATCCTCAAAGAGCATCAAATGCCAGATGATTACCCAATCCTCCATTCTTTCTTCCTAATTGAATACAATAATTTTGTGTCTATCTCTTCCTCTCAACTAGGGAAGATATGTTGATTCCTGTAAAGGAATGTACCCAAGTTCCCTCTAACTAGGAACTTACCCAAGCTGTCTCTCAATTAGGGACTTGTCAAAGCTCCCTCTTAACTAGGGACTCTCCTTTTCATCAACAACTTCTTCTTTGTGGTTCCTTCAACTACTTGATCATTTTTTCCTTCCTTGATGTCATGTAATTCAGTCGAGTTTCTCCCTTGTAGGGCATCAACCATCAACCACTTTCATTATTGGTTCATCATGTCATTCCTTTCTTCATGGAAAGTGGCCTTCTTGATCCATATCTGGAACCTTATTCATATGGCTACTTCTTCTTCATCATGTTTCTTTCAGGATTTTCCATCCACCACATGAATGCTAGTTGTACTTGTACTTACAACTCTTGTTCCAGTAGCCCTAATGAACTCATCTAGATATTATTCAAGAACTCAAAACATAACATTAAATCAAATAGTACCTAACGAGATCTCTCTTCATCATGACATCTTCATGTAGGTATCAACATCTTGCATACATGTTGACATATCTCCCAAAGATATCCATTGTCAAAGGTCTCCATCTTTTCCAAACTTTCATCAGAGTCTTCATATCTTTCTGGGAGATTTCATAGTCAAATCTTCTTCGTCTTTTAGATGTTGATCGCCTTCATCAGGGTTGCATACCTCATGATCTCTTCCTTCCTCACACATTCCATTCCTAAGAGTTTTCAATCATAGTTTCTTAATTGTAGTCAACCACCTCATACTTCATATGAGGACATGTTATGTTGATTTCATCTAGTGTGACTTATGTCTTCCTGCATCCTTTCGGAGGAGGAGATGATTTTTCTCTTGATCATGCTTCTCAAGATAGAAGTAATGATCCATGTTACCTTAAACCATGCGACATGACTTTATCATATTAAATACAAGCATACATGCCTCATTTTACCTTTATGTCATCTAGGATTCTTCCAGCATCTTCCTTGATTGAAAATATCTTCAACCCCTTGATCTAGTTCATCTCTCATGTCATCATACCATCATCCCATGAACTCCACAAGTTGGAGTTTTTGATGAAACACTTGCTTCCTCTCTAGATTAGTGAACCCTCCGATGAGGATTCCATCAGAGAATCTTGAGGATCTTGTATATCCCCATCTGGCAGATGTTTCCTTTTTGACTTGATGTATGGTGATCCTTTTACTAAATGACTTCATCCTTTCCTTCAATGTTCAATGAGGTTCCTAAGAACTATATCCTTCATGTTTGATTGTCATGGATTTTATCCTTCATGGTTCCCATGGTGATGTTATGAGCTCTTGTTTCTAATGCTTCCATGATGCCACGATGCATCTTATTATCATGGTCATATCTATAACAAAATATTTGATGATTGGACCCTTTTGTGAGGGATTCCTTCTCAATCATAGTAACAAGTGGCGCAAGATCCACTACCTAGATAAAGGGCTCTAGCTCCAAGAAAATTTGGTCATCCAATCTGGTCAATCTTGGTCATTCAATTAAAGCAACCTTGACTATCAAATATGAGAAATCGTGGCCATCTAGTTTGACATTGGTCCTCCCATATGGACAATCTCAGTCATTCGATCAAAACTATCTTGACCTTTTGATCTGGACAATCTCGACCATTCAATCAAAGTGATTGTGACCGTCAAATGACAAATTGAAGCCATATGATCTGGTAAATTGTAGCCCTTAGATATAGGCGATCTTGGCCCTCAGATCTAGAAAATCTAAGTCATTTGATCAGAGTGATCTCAACTGTCAGATCTAAGAGATCGTGGCTGTCAAATTTGGGTGGTCTTGGTTGTCTGATCAAGACAATCTTAGCCATTCGATCAAAGCAATACCCACTGTCAAATCTGAGAAATAGTGGTTGTCAGATCTGGGCGATGTTAGTGTAAAATTTTTAAATAATATGACACATATTCACAGAGATTATCCCGATTATACACTATTGCGGAATACATGCATAATACATAACCTCCTCTACATTGATTTACAGAAGCAGAAACAATAACATGCGCACATAGAAGCATCAATCACACATATCAACACAGTGTTTTCCCGGGGAAAGCATCTTGCTAGAAACCCCAACTATCTGTATATTATATTGATTGAGAACATGTAACAATACATAGTACAATACTTCTCACAAGTACTTAGTACTATCTCCCCCTGTTACACACAATACAGCTCAGATCTGATCTCCAAATCTCCTCCGTTGCTTGCCTGCCTCCATTGCACAATACCTGCATGAGAATGAATGATAATTGCTCAATCAAACTCGTATTTACTTGGAAAAATAACGTGAGCACAAGCTACAATTTCCCTTGGCCTCATTTGCATTACTCAATCCATTGCATGTGCAAATCTCATGCACAACTGATAGTCACAACTCACCCTTTCACTTACCTCTAACACTTGTCTCCACTAAACTGTCCATGCACTGAGTTAACTGATGTATTTTTGAGTTGCATTATGATTTAATAATTAGTGAATTAATTAATAACTAATTCACACAACTCACACTTAGTCTATTGGTCAGTTAGACTAAATACAACTAGTTTAGCTAAGTCAAACTGAACACAATTCCATCAACTCTTGATCCAACTCCACAGAACTCAATCATTGAAGTCCTAACTGAAGTCCTCGATGCAATAGCTCAAGTAACCCATAATAACCATGTATTTCCTTCATGCAATTGCATGTGCCACATCTGTAGGTCGAACTGAAGTGCTCCAAGAGAATAAGATAATGTTTATAGTCCAAATATTACTAAGGTCTAATAATATTTGATTGTTTTTATTTTTACCTGACAGTCTAAAAATAGACTCTTATCACACCACTGTGATCCAAAAAATAGAAGTCCATCTATTTTTCCCAACATGACCAATCATCCATAAACAACATCCTGCAACTCATAGACCATGATCCATATGTCTAAAAATAGACTTTGCGCCAAAACTTGCCTGCGGGACCATTTAGTGAAGGCGACTCCTTTCCACTAAGCTCCATCATCTTGTTGCATTCTCAACAAGCATTTCTTGTTGCACACTTTTCAACAGTTAGTTGTCTGATATGGACAATCTTAGTCGTTCGATCAAAGCAATCTGGACCATCACATCTAAAAAATCTTGGTCGTCTAATCTAGCAAAGTTTCGTCATTAGATTTGGGTGATCTTGGTTGTATGATTTGAGAAATTGCATTCGTCATATCTGGGCCATTCTAGCCATCAGATCTCGTAGATCTTAGCCATCCAATTTGAGCGATCATAACCATCAAATATGACAAATCATGGTCGTTAGCTCTGAGAGATCTTGGCCGTCCAATTTGAGCGGTTGTAGTCGTTATATTTGGTTCATTCTAGTTGTCTGATTTGCACAATCATGGTCGTCAAATATGACTAGTCATAGTCGTTAGATATGATAGATCTTGGCTATATGATCTAGTAAATCATGGTCGCAGATCTGGGCAATCGTGGTTATTAGCGTTGGTATATCTTGGCCATCCAATTTGACCAATCACAGTTGTCATATCTGGTAGAGCTTGGCTATCTGATTTGAGAAATCATAACCATCAGATCTGGGCCACTATAGTCATCTAATCTGGACAATCATGGTCGTCGGATCTAGTAGATCTTGGTCGTCCAATTTGAGCAATCGGAGACATAAGATCTAGTAGATCTTGGCCATCCAATTTGATTAATCACAGTGTCATATTTAGTAGATCTTGGCCATCCGATTTGAGAAGTTATAGCCATCAAATTTGGGCCATTATAGTCGTCTGGTATGGGCCATTATAGTCATCTGATATGAGCAATCGTGGTCGTTAAATTTAGTAGATCTTGGTCATCCAATTTGAACAATCACAGACATAAGATCTCATAGACCTTGGTTGTTTTGAAAAATTATAGCCATCAAATTTGGCCCATTCTAGCCATCTGATCTGGGCAATCGTGGCCATCAGATTTGGTAGATCTTGGTCGTACAATTTAAGCAATCACAACCATCAGATCTAGCAAATTTTAGCCATTTGATCTGGTAAATCGTGGTCGTTAGATCTAAGCAATCTTGGTTGTACAATTGAGAAATTGTAACCATCATATCACAGACATTTTGGCCATCCAATCTGGGCAATTGTGGTCATCAAATATGGTAGATCTTGGTTGTCAGAAATGGTAGATCTTGGTTGTCCAATTTAGCGATCACAACCATCAAATCTGGTAGATGTTGGTCGTCCGATCTGGAAAATTTTGGCCATAAAATCTGTATCTTTCTGGCTGTCTGATCTAAGAAATCATGCCCATGAGATTTGTTAGATCTTGGTCATCTGATCTAGGTGATCTTGGCCAGCAGATCTAAGCCTTTCTAACTGTCATATTTAAGACATTTGGGCCCTATCAAGTGGTGTAAGATTGAGGGTGCCCAATCTAGGGCTCCAGTGCACGTAGCGCTTGTGATTTTTTTATTCCTAATCCTACCATAGCGTAGCACAACGCTTTTGACAACATAGATATGGTGCTTGTGACTCTCTAGTGTGAATCCATTTGGTTGCCCTGCTTCCTTCCTACAACTTCAAACCTTTCCTTTCCTCTAAAGAAAGGTGTATATTTCTAATGTTTATGTTGGAACAAATTTACAGAGATAAAAGAGGTAAGGCTTAATGCGGTAATGAGAGGAGCAATGTGAGTGTTTGTTTATTGTATTATCTCAACAACTCGAAGGGACATGTCAATCTTTTTAAATGAATAAAAAATTAGTTCGACCATCTATTTAAGATGAAAGGATCCTTTCAAAAATAATTAAGACACATTTTCATTCTTAAAATATTAATTTACACACTTATTAATGAAAAGCTTGTTTTTTTGTTTCGTCAATGAATTATTGGTTTCAGCACTATGTATTATTATATCTCAACTTTGTTAACAATTTTTGTCATTTTAATAAATGTTCAACCATTTAAAGAATAAAATATGTTGAAATTTGAAAATTTTACTTTTAGACTTTGCTCTTTGTAAGGTTAAGATGGATAATGAATATATTGTACTTTAAATTGGAACAACTTAGTATGGATTTATTATTGGTAGAACAAATGAGTAGCTTAAGACGGATTTTCTGTTGGTTAGATAAAACCTTAAACTCGCTGAGACAAAAATGATGCAAAGAATAGGTTATCTTATCCCTCAAAAAAATATTAAACTTCTCTTCGCATTTCATCTCCTTAAAAAATGCTCCCTAAGTTTGTAAAGTTGATTGTGGAAAAAAAAAAATATTATTTAATTGTAATTTAAATATGGATCAATATTGTAGAAAATTTTTTCATTTCATTTCATTATAATTTAAAAGTTGAATCTGTATTATGGAAGAAAAAAACATCATTTCATTGTAATTTAAATCTGGATCAATAATGTAGAAAAAAGTTTTCATTTAATTTCATTATAATTTAAAAAATGATCTCTATTGTGGAAAAAAAAATCATTTCATTGTAATTTAAATTTGGGAGATAATTTGTGCTAGATTGATTTAACTACAATTTATATTCATATTTTTAAGGTTTTTTTCTTGAACTGAACCTCAATTTTAACTACATTGTAATCTACCATTCAAGATAATGTTTATAGTTTTTATGTACAATTTGATTCAATTGTCAGATGCAATCACTTTCCACTTTAAAACAAATGTATTCATTCATAACACTCTAATCACATTGCATTTTAGAGGGTACAACTACCTATAAATTTTAGAGAGACAAATAAAATAATTTCAAAACATAGTTTATCATAGGGACTTTTTAATCCAAAGCAAAAACACTCATTCATAAAAAATTTGATCACAATTCTCAAAAAAAAAAAAAATTGTGAAACCAAAAGAGAAGATAGCATTATGTATACGTCATTCAGTTTAACATGTGCACTTTCCAATCCAAAGCAAAGGCATTCATTCAAAATAACCAAAATCTCTCGTACAATTTATCATGTGAAATTAGTGATATATTAAATCTCACTTTATCATGTGGAATTTGTGATATATTTAATCACAAAGATAAGAGAATACAATGCATTCATTCATAACACCCATAATACCCAAAATTTCAATCGCCCAAAGATAATGCCATCCATAAATCAATTATATGATAATTTAAGGAAAAAACTAAACCATTTCAAAATAAAGTTTATCAAAAAAAAAAAATTGAAATATCTTAAATCTCTAAAAGTAGAGAATCACAATTTACAAGTCACATCAATTAATTTATCTACCAACCATATCAAAAATCATTAATTTACCAACCCATCAATCCATCTTATCTTAACTTAAGATCTTAAAATTGAAAAATCATTTTAATTACACAAATCTAAATTCATATGCTAACTCATTAAAATTGAAAAACCGTTTTAATTACACAAATCTAAACCAACCCTATCAAAAATCATTAATTTACCAACCCATCAATCAATCTCAATCTTACCTTAACTAAATCTTATCTTAACTTAAGATCTTAAAATTGAAAAATCATTTTAATTACACAAATCTATATTCATATACTAACTCATTGAGTTAAAAATCGAAAAATCGTTTTAATTACACAAATCTAAACCAACCATATCAAAAATCATTAATTTACCAACCCATCAATCAATCTCAATATCTAAATTCATATGCTAATTCATTATTAAAATTAAAAAATTGTTTTAGTTACACAAATCTATATTCATATACTAACTCATTGAGTTAAAAATTGAAAAATAGTTTTAATTACACAAATCTAAACCAACCATATCAAAAATCATTACTTTACCAACCCATCAATCAATCTCAATCTTATCTTAAGATAAGATCTTAAAATTGAAAAATCATTTTAATTACACAAATCTAAATTCATATACTGACTCATTAAAATTGGAAAATCGTTTTAATTACACAAATCTAAATTCATATACTAACTCTATACTAACTCATTGAGTTAAACGATGAGTTAAAAAAATTTAAATGAAAATCTAAATTCATATACTAATTCATTGAATTAAAATTTTAAATGAAAATCAACAATAAATGTATATACAATAATATTCAAATTAAAAATACATAAACATGTTGCTCCAATTAAAAAAATTAATAACAAAAAATCAATAACAACTGTATATAATGTTAATATTCAAATTAAAAATACATTAAACACATTGCTAGCTCCGATTATGAAATTATGATGACATATTCAAGTCATTTCCACCTATTTCTGGACGTAGTGTTTTATTGCAGGAATATATATGGTGGACAGTGTTTTCCGTATGTGAAAATATTGTCCTCTGTTAGACCAAAATATAAGCAAAAGAAACCACCCTTTGTTAGCAAAATAAAGATTGACATCCCTTTGGGTTTTGCTGAAAATAACTCTGTTTTCCATATGTGAAAATAACTCTGTTTTCCATATGTGAAAATATTAAGTAAAAAGAACCACTGAATTTATTTCGTGCTGCAGTAAATGGCGACTGAATTTATTTCGTGCTGCAGTACATTTGTTTACATTTCTGATTTGCCTCCACAACATAAAATTTTTATTATGTTTAGTGAAAAGTTAAAATATTACTCACCTTGACTTCTTTTCTTTGTGCTTCCAAACGCATTTGATGTTCCTGACTAATATGCAAAGGTTTTGGATCTTGACTACAGTCACCATTTTTCTCGTCTGGAGAATCCTAAAGGAAATAATTGTCTTGATCCTGGCTTTTCTGAATCTTCAAAGCAATTTATAGTTAGCATAAGATAAAAATTGCCATCAAACTGGACAACGGAACTTCTCATTCTCATCTTAAACACAAACAAAGAGAAGATTGAGTGAAAATCAACATATTCTGATGGAATCTCTATAGCATATGTATTTATGGTTTATTCCAGTATTCCACGGGGACTTGTCCCCTCCCCCTAGGGGTCTAGTTTCCTAGCTCCCCCGCACTCAGGGGACTTGGGGACAAGAAGGGGTCATTTCTTCACGCTCCTAAAAAACAGGGTACGCAGGGGGGCGTGCCAGGGGGTCGTTTCCTTGTGCTAAGGGGTCATTTCCAAAAAGGGGGTCATGAGAGGTCTTGGGGGGATTGAGGGGGGTCGAGGGGGGGCGTGGGGGGTCGAGGGGCTCGATTTTTTTAAAATAAACTTTTGTTTATAATTAAAACTCAACATTAGTTTTAATACTTTAGGGTTTCAATTCGTTTTTTTATAAATTTAATTCATTATTCGCCCTGCCCCCTCACTCCATTCGCAAGACATTCCTAGTTCCTCTACAACAGAGAAGAATTGGTCCACATATAGCTTCATCCACTCTATCAAGAGGAACAAGCTTACCTCTAAAAGAGCGAAGAAGTTAGTTGTTGTGCATAGTGCCCTACGTCTTGAGCATAGGAAGACACCTGAGTATTTGAAGGGGCCAACAACACGATGGGATGTTGATCCGGAGGATGATGCACATGTAGATATGGAGGAGAGACTTGATGAGAGATAGATGGAGTTGGTTGGTGTGCCACTTAGCATGTTTGAGAATGCTAGTGATTCAAATTCAGATGGTGATATGGTTGATCCTAATTTATTCATGCAGTAGCAGCTGGATATAGAGACTAGCGAGGCATTACCTTGAGGCTTGAGCAAAATTATTCTCGTTTATCTTTTGATATGTTGATGTTCTTATGTTATTCTGAATCTATAAAATTTTGACTCTTGATGTATCCGACTTGACTTTAGTCTTTTGTAATTCTATAAAACTTGACTCTTGATGTATGATGTATCAGACTTGACTTTTATAAGTTTATGTCAATATTCATTTTTCAGTATTCAATGTTCATAATAGGAAGTGGAACATCAATATGGTTTAAACTTTAATCATAATGTATGATGTATGATTATAAATTACAATTTTAAATTTATATGATATTAGATAATGATATTCATATCAATGATCATGCTTTGCAGCTTTTCAATTCAAACCCAATTGTCATAGTGGACTCAATTTACAAATTGTATTTTATATTTATAAGTTTTTAAGACCCTGACATCCCCCCACGTTTCCTAAAAATTGGTGGGGAGCTTTTGCATAGACCGCTCCCACGTATCCTCGCTCCCTCGCCCCCTCTCCTCGGAACCTTGGTGGAACATTGATTTATTCTTTTTTACTTCAAGCGATGTGTTCACTATTAAGTCATTTCCCTATTGAGGTATCTAGATAATAGGTATTACTCATGAAACCTATGGATATTGTGCAATGAGATAATTTGTATTTCATTTTGCGTCAAGGACAATTGATGCTCACCAGGGAAAATTTATCTTGTCTATTCTCCGCAAAAATTGCAATGATAAGATTCATGAATGCTTGCATCTAGCCCTACTGCACGACAACAAAAAGTTAAAAGCATGAACTCTTGAGGACCTAGTGTTCAGTGTGCTTAGAGAAAATTTTCATATCTAATATGTATGACTGAACAAGAATAGGGTTTTGAAGCACATTTTGCATTTAGAATGTTTTGTGCTTAGTCGAGTAGGATTAGTGCAAAAGAATAGGTATGATATTTGCATACCAGTGTAGCAGTTTGTATGGCTTCAACAAGGTTCTGATCAACATTTTCCTTGTCATATGTCATTTCTTCAGCAAACCGCTTTAATAAAGCTCCCATTACGTCTGTCAACCATAGCATGTCGTTAAGGATGCAACGAATTTTTAATTAAGCATGAATAGTTTCTAGAACTTCAGAACATGAAATAATCTCAATAACCACACATTAATTGAACCTTTAGTTTGAAAGATGTCAAAGAGTTGTTTTTCTCCCTCGTCTGTGTTTCTAACTGATGGGTTTGGCTGAGTTTCAAGGTCACTTACAGGCACACAAGGAGTTGAGTGTAAAGGAAATTTCATGTGTTTTGCAAAACCATGGGGGACCTCAAAGGGCCTGCATATTTCCAAGAGCCATTTCCTCCACATTGTTTCCATTCATAATAAGCCCTCAGCGCCAATACACAGTCAACAATCTTTGTTGTAGAACCCTGCTGTAAGCTTTCCTAAAGAAACAATAAGATTCACGAGGCAGAACAAAAACTTGTTAAAATCAAAGATTCAAATGCAAACATCCATACGAATATCAACGTGATTGGCATGCTCACCTGTTCTTAATGAGAAGCTTCAAAAGTAGGCAACTTCATCTCTTCAGCAGCTACAAGAAAATTCCTACGTTCTCAAAATATTGATAGGCAGATAAAGGTCGTCCTTCTAAAGGAAGTGATGAAACATGATTTGCAATGAACTGCTAACCAGCCCAAGTCAATTACCAGGGTAGAGAAAGTAAGGCTGGATTTCAGGACAATAACAGGTTTCATCAAATATGTGAACATTCCAATGGGCATAAATGGTATCCCACCTTAGACATTGCTCCTGGTTGAACCTTGTTGATAAGATTACATAAAATGATCCCACTTCTCAAGCAAAGACAAAACTCCTCAGATGGCTCACATGGCATATCTAGATATCCAACCATGCTCTTTATCCATGTTGTAGCTTGAAACCTTCTATTAGCTGTAAAATATCATACATAACAAGAAGTGTAGTTAAGGTCAAAACCCTCGAGGTTTCAGTCAAAACAGAACTTATTTCAATCCTAGAAAATAGAGCCCTCGTTAAACAAGATATATAATCTATATGAGAAACTATTATCAAACCTCCCAAGCCAGACTGAAAATGTGGGTTTAATAAAGCACTGAGGCATATGCAATTCAAATCCAAAATCAAACATCACTAAAATTTGATTTGGTCAAATGAGAAGATCCATTCATATTGATATAGAAGTACTGGATTATTCTAGAGATGAGTTATTCAACATAGCAGCTTAATATCAGTAATTGCACGAAATAACGAGGCTGAGGGTTTGGATGTAGTTGTCCACACACAGGTATGAAACCAATAACGAATGAATGTACTTGCAGGGCATTTAAGATACCTATAGGAGGGCATTTGTCAAGCTTTTTGATCTAAATATGTGAAATCAAGTTGCTATTGAGTGCAAGCATGAAAAATCTTAGGGTTAAGCTCTGTACTTTATAATTAACATCATAACAAAAAACGTAGCATCAAAAATATGGGAAATGAACCCTAAAATAAAGCCCAAGTCATCATAAAAAGAGAAATTGAAAAACTAAATATAATATCATTAGTTCACCTGCTTCCTATGCTTTTAGTAAAGCCAAACAACCATCACAGATGCTCTTAGCTTGCAACTAATACCTTTTTCTATGTTAGAAACCTGTAAATTCGTGGCAGTCCTGAACATATTGTCTGCAAATGCCTCGTGCCTTCTCTGACTAAACGAACTTCTGGGAGGAGGATAGAGAGAAGTGTTGGGAACCAATGGGGTAAGGACCTGCTTACGCCTCCACTAAAGCCATTAAGGGTCAGCTGAAGGTGTGTCTCTTTATCCTCTAAATGTTCACGCACTGCCTCAATGCCCTGCTCCCACCTTATTGTTGGAACTTAAGAGATCAATTTTGGTTGATTTCAATATTCTTGACTAAAAAAATCAATAATGAACTTGAAAGAATCAATCGTGCCAAGTCTGAACTCTGAGCATTGATTTGTTGCAGTAGTGGGCATGGCGTTGCAACTGCTTGTTCGCACGTATTGTAAGCAGTAGTGGGCATGAAGCTATACCTGCTTGTGCGCAGAAGGTGGCCATTAACAGAGGCGAACTGTTCTCAGCGGTAATGCCCTCCAACATGGTCTGAAACTCCGCTATGCCAACTGTTATCTGCGCTAGTACAGATGTCAAATTGTCATTTGAAGGAGGGCAACAAAAATAGGCATATGCCTATCAGTGTAATCAAAATAAACAAGTAGGATAGCTTAGCACAAACCTTTGTATCGTGGATAAATATTTCAAATGTACAAAGCTAGCAACCAAAATAAGAGTCACAAATCCTTACTGCCACACAAAATTGAGGAAAACAACAATAATTCATTTCTACTTTCAAAAATAATTGCAACAAATGACAATATTCATTTGTATTTTTAAAGTCTTTAGACAACTAGAGAGCACATATATTGTTCCAAAAGCTTAAATGTTCACCTGAGTTTTTGATAGTTTTAGAGAAGCTTTAGATCTTTAGTCTCATGTTTCTGTAGCCCCACAACTTTTAAAATTCTAACTTGCGAGCCTTTGAAACCCAATAGAAAAATATATAACATAGTGAATAAAGTCTTTATAACTCGATAGTTTACCCATCAGTGTGCTTTCTTTTCATCCTCATGTTTCTCTTCACATGATTTCTTCTCTTCTATGTTCAATTCTTTCCATTTAGTTTTCAAAATGGCTACCATATCCTTGAAAATGGTATTTGGATTCTCATATTTCACCTATTGGAAATATAACTGAATGAATTGGAGCACTTAATTAAAATGAGCATTCTTAAAAAAACATGTGAAGCGTTCATATAATAGAACATAATGAATCACAAATCGCAAGCCAAAAGCCCCATTTAAGTTTAACTCGACCTGGCACAAGAATGAGGAGTATACCAAAATGGTCATTGATTATTGGAAATCACTTCCCCCTGCTCCTAGATAGTCACACACTGAATGTTTTGCTAAAAAACTTCTCTGTCTCAAGCACAAAACAATTGACTGGGCCAAAGAAAAAAGAGTAAGCGATGATCACCTCCTTAATGATATTGAATTTGAACTTGCTAATCTGGTTGGAGCGGATGGTCGGGGATTTGAATCTGCGGAAGCAAAAGATCGCCTGATCAAACTTGAAGCAGAGAGGAACAAAATCCTAAAGGACAAAGAGGAAACCTAGAGACTTAGGAGTCAAGCGATTTGGCTTCAATCTGGGGATGATTATATATAGAGTTTTATCATCAATTTGCAAATGGTCGACGGGCCATCAATATTGTCTAGAATTTGGAGGATGATTTTGGATACTGGGTACAATCATTGAATCATCTGGCCACTCTCAGTACCTCTTATTTCAGTCGGCTCTACAAAGCACCATAGGAAACTACTCTTCTTGAGATTATCAAAGTGGCAGGTGTGTTTCCTAGATTTGTCAATCATGAAGCTGCAGAGGATCTCATCAAGCAAATATCTATGGGCGAATTGGAAGGCACCCTCAAATGAATCAAGAAAGACAAGAGCCGTGGACCGGACGAATAGCCAATAGAATTTTATCTTGCCTTTTTTGAAGTACTTGGCAGTGATCTGCTTCAAGTTATTGAAGAATTCCAGGTAAGTGGCCGAATGTATGATGCATTTAATTCAACCTTCATTGCCCTTATTCCCAAATTTGACTCCCCTCTGACCTTCAATGACTTTAGGCCCATCTCTCTTTGCAATTGCATATATAAGATCATAGCCAAAATTATTGCCAACTGCCTTAAACCTATTTTATCTGAGCATATCTCTCTAAAACAGTTTGCCTTCCTTAATCATCGTCAGATTCATGAAGTTGTCGGCACCACCGAGGGGGTCCTCCATTCCATCAAGATCAAGAGGCTAAAAGGTATGATCCTAAATATTGATTTAGCAAAGGCATTTTATTGTACTAGCTAGCTATACTTGAGAATGATTTTGACTCATTTGGGCTTCCCCATAACTTTCATCCAATGGATCATGTGTTGTATTTCCAATGTTTCATATAGTGTTTTTATCAATGGTTTCGCCTCTTCTTTCATGCTAAGTAGGGCCTTAGACAAGGTTGTCCTCTCTCTCCCCTGCTTTTCTTGCTGGTCATGGAAGGCTTGAGCCGACTTATATCTGAGGAAAAAAGACAGGGAAGACTTCAGGCTATTAAAATCACCAACAGTTGCATCCTTACCCATCTACTATTTGTTGATGACATACTCATTTTCCTCAATGGATCGATTGGTGACACAACTGCATTTTCTTCTATTCTCAGATCCTTTTGCTTTGCCACAAGAATGGAATGCAATCAACATAAATTGACTCTGACTGCTATAGGTTGCTCCCTCAATGAAACTCACAATGCTCATCAGCGATTTCCCTTCACTATTCTCCCATTTGATGATGGTCTTAAATATCTTGGATTTCGACTCAAGCCCATACATTATAATATAGCTGATTCGGTATGGCTTGTGGCGAAAATTGAAAGGCGACAGAATATATGGCATCACAAATGGCTCTCTAGGGTTGGCTGACTCACTCTTATCAAATCTATATTGAAAGCTACACCGGTGTACTATATGTCCTTGGCTTGGATTCCAAGAAGCATATTGCATAGAAAACAATAGTTGTGTTGCATATTCTTATGGAAAGGGAAACAAGAAGGTCATACATATGCATGAGTTAGATGGGATCTCATTGCTCTCCCAAAGAAATGGAGCGGATGGGGCATGAAAAACCTTGATGCCTTTGCAAAAGAATTAGCAGCAAAAATGGGATGGCAAGTTCTTACTACAAAGAATCTATGGACTGAGGTGGTCATATAGAAGTATATTAACCATCTCCATCTTCTTGATTGGATCAGGCGACCAACATGGAGCAATTCTGAACTCTCTATCATACATCTGTGATGGATTAACCTGGAGGATTGGTAATGGTAACCTCGTTTGCATTGGCATGGATCCTTGGTCTAGATTTGGGAATGCTTTTCATCTTCCCCCTAAGCACCTACACTTCCTCTCGATCGTAGGTATCACTAGACTTGCTCAATTTGTTGATCAAGACAATTCTACTATTTTCTATCAAGCTTGGAAATCTGCTGAACTATAGGGTATACCTAACATCTAGCGCAATGATTGGCAATCCTAAATTAGTGCACTCTCAGAATCACATGTTCGGATCACTAAGGGAGAGGATGAGCTCATCTGGGCATGCAACATGGTTCCTATTCTCCTAAGGAAGGATATCTTGTCATCTACTCTGCACACAAACCCCCCGCTTCTGATTGGTGGTGGAACGCTCTTTGGAAGCTAAGGGCACCTCCCAAGGATAAATTATTCATGTGGTGTATACTCCGCAACAAAGCCCCTACAGGGGAAAATCTACAGAAGCGATCATATTTCGGACCAACATGGTGTATACTATGCAAGCAGACATCATAATCTATTGAACACTTATTTCTATTATGTCCTATTAGCATTTCTCTATGGCATAATGTACTTGCAAATCTACACCTTCCCAATCATTGGCATGAAGCTAATATATTGGAAGCATGGCAATCGTGGTGGTCTGCTGCACACCTAACCAAGATTAGGAACCTCCATTTCCTGATATGTTGGTGCATTTCGTTGCAAAGAAATAAACTTATTTTTACGGGTACCGCTTCACTATGGCCTCAAGCAATAGCACATCTCAGATCAATATATAACAGTATACCGGAGGATGATTTCCCTCACACTACACACAATATCTATGCTGAGATTATCAACAGGAACATTCCTTGGGCATATTTCGAAGGGTCAACATAGTAGCAAGGTTGTGGTGGGGGCGTGTTACTACATATTTGTTAATTTTAGGTATGTTCTATGCTTAGAGCAATTTATTTCAATTTTCGCAGTTAGCTCAATATCTTTTCTAGATTAGCAATCACATCAGCATTAAAGTAAACTGTAGATAGAACATAAACATAAATCATAGAAGATAAGCCAAGACAAGAGGACACAAGATGTGGCACTAGCCAGGGACAAACCCCAATGTGGGGAAACCCTTGATCAATTCTTCTTTTATGTTATTCAATAGTTCAGTAGAGAGAGAGAGAGAGATAATATATTTACAATAGAAATCAACACTTTGACTTATCTAGATAAGAGCAAAGATCATCTCTAAGAAGATAATAGATGAGATTAGTTGAAGACATGTTGCTTCAACTGATTCTCCAAGGTGACTCCTTCACGTATCATTTTGTTGCATCCCATCATCATGCTGCTCCTCATCGTGTTGCACCATGTTGCACCCATCATCACAATGTTGGATGTCATGACCATGTTGTACACATCACACTGTTGCATTATTGTCCCATCTGTCATAACCGTGTTGTCATACAACATGTCTCATGTTCTTGCAGCACCATCCTTGCCACTATTGTCCATGCTTGCCATGTTGCACCATTCTTGCCATGTTGTCCATGTTTGCCATGTTGCACCATGTTTGCCATGTTGTCCATGCTTCACCATGCTTGCCATGTCACAGTTGTCTCATGCATCTATACAACACTCTGTACCTTCTTGTCCCATGCATCTATACAGCACTATGTACCTTGCTGTCCCATGCATCTATACAACACTATGTACCTTGATGTCCTATTTACTTTGTTGCACTAGTTAGCAGTTGTCCCACATGTGCCACTGCTGCACAATTGTCATAGTTGTCCTATGTCATTGGGTTGTCCCATCAAAGTTGTCATCCCAACATGTTGTTGTCCCATTGTCCTATTTGTTAGTGACATTGCAGCTCCTATGTGGCAGTATCCAACATCTTTGTACTATTGTTCATGGACAGAATTCAATCATTGGTTAAGGCACCCTCCTATAACCTATAGCAGTCTAACGATCAGCCCATAACTCACATTGAATTATGCGGCCTCCCTTTCTTTACAAGGTAGGTGACCTTGCTAGTTGAGGAGACACCTACAACTCCATGTAGAGGGTTGTTTTGACCATCAAAACAATACTTACAGGCTTGTGGCTTTCACACAAACCTTGTTGCCTCTTCAAGTGGTCATAAGAGTGACCTTAACATCCCTTCTCCTTCGCTGAAGTAGGCGTTGGATTGTTGCCTTCTAGCCCAAATCCTAGGCACTCCTAATAGTAGCGCAGTCCTCAAAAAGACCCATGACTTCGCTGTAGCTAGGACCTATTAGGGCGGCGTATATCCTTATCTTGACTATGGCTAGGTTACCCTTGAGATAGCGTAGGTTAGGGTTACCTTAGGATAGTGTTAGGGTTTCCTTCCATCTGCATCTAGGGCTACCTTCCATCTGCATCTAAGGCTGCCTTCTATCTGCGTCTAGGGAATCATATTTTCCTCCAACATCTAGGGCTTCCACTCCTAGATTTCTCTTGCACTAAAACCCAAGACAATTGGAAAGAAATAAGGATAGAAGATTGTGTGAGAAATGACTCTCAAGTCATCTCCTTTTATACTAAAACGTTGAGCACATGTGGGGTTTATTTGGTTGTTGGCCGACCTTGACGAATTGTCTTATAACACAAATAAATTCATAACTCCATGAATACTTATCGGAATCAGATGATCTTTAAATCAATCCTACACCTCTCGATGAGAGGGATCCATGAAAAAATATCAGCTGCGCGCGCTGCTCCAGAACGCTGCTGAGTTGGGCCGACCCGCAGAGCTCTAGCTGCGCGCGCTGCTCCAGTCGTCGCGCTGCTAGGGCGTCCTCTTCCTTGAGGGCTCTATTATTATTATTAAAAAAACTATTTAATTATTATCATTATAAATATTTAATTAATTATTAATATAATAAATATTTATTCCATTATTATTTAATAAATTTATAAATATTATTATAATTTATTATTATTATTATTAAATAGGACTGACAAATATTATTATTAAAAAATTATTTTATTTATTATCTATCATAAATTATAT
Source organism: Pinus taeda (assembly GCA_000404065.3). Taxonomy (NCBI): domain Eukaryota; kingdom Viridiplantae; phylum Streptophyta; class Pinopsida; order Pinales; family Pinaceae; genus Pinus; species Pinus taeda. The sequence continues at coordinate 99,362 of APFE030940753.1, forward strand.
TATTATTATTATTATATTAAATAAAATATTTTTTATTTAATTAATAAATAAATAAAATATATTAAATTTAATTTTATGTGGTATATATAAATATTTAATTAATTATTAATATGATAATATTTATTCTATTATTATTTAATAAATTTGCAAAACATTATTATTATTTTTTATTATTATTATTATTATTTGAATATTATTATTATTGTATAAGAAAGATTTTTTTTTCATAACTAAATAAAAAATATATTAATTTAACTTTAATGTGTTTAAGTTTTAAAACTAATTTAAATCTAAATTTTTAAAATAAATTTCATATTTTATTAATATATTAATTATATTTAATATATTATATTAATATTAATATATTAATTTTTTTTTGCAATAAATAATATTTTAGATATTAAATGTATTAATATAAATAATTAAAAAATATATAAATAATTTCCATATTACATTTTTATTATGCCGTAAGGCATTCCCTCTAAAATCAACTCTCCTCGTCGCCTACGTGTTATTTTGTGCACCATAAGATTAGATGTTAGACGATTAAACAAATTTCAACTGTTAGATCAATGACAAAAGGAGGAGACACGGACAGAATAGAAAAAGGACTAAAAATGCAAGCTGTCAAAACAACAATATGTCCTCCCTTCACTCCAGTGCAGTGGCAGGAACTGTAACGCCACGCGATGAGCGCAGTGGCAGTAACTGGAACGCGAGGCGATGATTTTCAAGTACATGACGCTCAAAGTCTAACAAGAAGTAAAAGACAATTTTGTTATTTTAAACCTGAAGTGGAATAAGCTTTACCTTGGATACTTCGTGTACCAAACTGTGGTTGCCTGTATTCTATCCGAACGCGTTCAAAAGACTCCCAAACAAGATGGTCATAACTGGAAGTGTAAGCCCGTTGGCAACGGATGCAATAGTACCAATACTCATCAACGTAATATCCAAGGTGTCTGCTAAGGTAAATAACTTATAAGACGGAACATTATTCTTGGTATCTTCTTTACCCTTCTTACTCTCAGAAGTTTCCATGTTTTTATCTACTTTTTCCTTTGCAGCCCTCTTGAAACCTGAGCTGGAACCTGCTTCAAAATTCAAGGATCCTGTACTATTGGCATTCTTTTGTTCCGGTTTTTCCCTTTTATTTGACATATGGCATCAAGAAAGAACCTTCCCGTGAGGCTTTTGAAGTGCTGAGACGGCAGGCATGGACCTCGCCTATGTCCGACCTTTCTGGCAATTTTCCTGTGATTTTGAATTCTGGCACCTCCAAAAACCAAAATCTCTCATTCAACCCCTACAGAAATAAAAGACGATTAGCAAACTTCTCACATCATTTGAGCAGAATGGAATTTTAAACGAGCGCTTAAGGAATTTCCATGAAAAAAAAAAAATGGAATTTTAGATGAGGGCTGAAGCAATTTTCATGCATGCGTAGATGTCATTTATGAATCTCTGCATCTAGTTTTGCACAGTATGATAGTTAAGAATCTCAAACATATTTCTTGAGAAATTACCTTCAATCAGTCATGGTAGAAACGGTTGCATATCAGCGTTGAAACAAGTGGAAGCTTTCATTATATGTACCCATCTCGAACATTTCATTCAAGCTAAAACTTGAATTCGAACAAATTATTGAAAGAAGCAATTGCTGAAAATGCAGTTGCGCTAGAGATTTGATGAGGATTTTCGAATCGTTTTCAGATGCGAGCAAAGACTAAAAGTAAAAACAGTAAATTTCGTAACAGCTGTGCCTGTAAGGTTGGAAAAAAATAATCGCTCTTTGATCGACATTGCACAAGATTGAAAGGGTCGTGATTAATAGTTACACAAGAAGGGCACGCATGTTGGATTTAGAGACGTCTAATTACAATAATTAGGTTGGACATGTGTGCATTATGATTATGATATCAAATACTGTCAGCAAGATTACGTTTATGTAATGATTAAATATGCCAAATAATGTGATTAATTAAGTTATGGCATTAAACGTATTTAATGAGGATTTGGATACAAATACATATAGAATAATGTTAATCAATTATAATTGTTAATGGACCGATTATAATTGATTGAAATAATAGCAGTGATAAATTTCTTGACAGCCGAGATTTGGCTGTCAAGAAATCTGGACAGACAACTGTCGGCTGCCCTAGGATTGGGGCTGAAATTTAGCTGTCAATTCACAGCCAAATTTCGGCTGCCCTAGGATTGGGGCTGAAATTTAGCTGTCAATTGATAGCCAAATTTCGGCTGCCATAGGATTGGGACTGCTATAAAAGGGCTGAGTCTCCAAGGCTTGCAATCACTTAGAAAAATAGTCTGCTCCATTGAAGACTTGATACTCTATCAAGGATAGAAAAGGATTGCAAGCTTTTGGAAGGATTCAAGAGCCAACAACTCAACTCAACTCAAGTAAGTTTCGCTGTGCATTATTTTCAATTTCTTACAAAGAAGTAGATATTGGTTAGGGTTCAAAGTAATTAGGAAAACCCACAAAGTAAATCTAACAATTGGTATCAGAGCTTCCTTTTGTAAGAATCTATTTTGTGTAACTCTGTGTTTTGTCTTTTCCATGATTTTTTATTTTTATTTTTTATTTTTATTTTTTTTTCTTTTCGAGTCGGCTCCTGGGATTCTTGTGCTGTCCACCCACTTGGTATATTTCTTTTGAATCGAATTGGTTCTATTCGCAATCCGTAGTTGGGATTTTATTCGGTTACTGGAAGCCTTTAAAGGTTACAGAGTGATAGGGATGGCGTTCCAGGTATTTTTTTTCGCCTGAATACTTCTGATTATTGCATCTGTGGCGATCCAGGCTTGCTTGTTATGTTTTTTTATGAGAGTTTTCGGTTTGATTTCATGCATTTGAAATAAAAGGAGGTCGTGTTTTTTACTTCTGAATATGGTTTAGGATCCATGGTCTTTTTTCGTCTTGATACGTTTGTATTTGTTGCAGTCTCAACTCTAAATGGTTTTAGCTATTGATCTGAAAGGGTATGATAATATTTATTTTTATCAGTACAATTATCAAAGATTAAAAGACGCATGGTTGAATTATTATAAAACTCATGTTCGCAAAAGGCAAGCATACAGTAATCAGAGGCAATTATGCAATCTTTGAGCATTGATTCCAATGCACGCATTGAAGCTATCTTTGATTGTGTGTTTGGAGCTCAAAAGTTTATGACAACGTATTTTCTTGTTGTTTTACCGCTGTTACCTTTTCAGTTTATGGATTTTATTTGGCTTTTACTGCAATTAATATTATCTGCTTCCTTCATGAATGTATTTTTCATATCTACGCACTGTGTTTTTAATGGAGAAAAGTCTTTGGTTAGTATAACTGTATATTATAGATTTTGGAACGTTCGTTTTCATAATTGGGAATTCGAAAGGATCATTGAATTTTCGCAAAACGTTTTTCGTTGACGGGGAATTTTGGCGAAGTTTGTGAGGTAAATGAGATTCGTTGACGTGAAGCTCTAAAATGGTGGAGACCTCACTTGACTTGACATGTCTTCCACGTGCATCTCTCATATGGAGATAGAAAACGAAATTCGAATCAATATTATTTAAAATGACATTTTTATAATAATAGAATAGGGTGAAACTGAAACGAAAGGGGAAGTATTGAATTATGATAGTTTAGAAAATATGGTATATTTTTTTATCTCTTATGGAGATAGAAAAAGAAAAAGGAGGTCAAATACATATTATTTAAAATGACATTTTTATAATAGAATACGGTGAAAATGAAACGAAACGTAAAGTATTGAATTATTATAGGTTAGAAAATATTGTATATTTATTTATTTTTAAATTTAAAGTTGGTTAAAAATAAAATGGGTATACTAAATACATGAGTTGGATCAATGTCCGGTATAAGATTTATTTATTTATTTATTTATTTATTTTTTTTTTTTTACAATGGATGGAAAACAATTGCTGAAATGGAAACATATAATCCAGTTGGGATTCATGGCAATGAAATCGCGGTGGTAATGTGAATCTTATCTAAACTTTTAAATTAGTTTGATTTCAAAAGGGAACTACGTTTCAAAATGTGTGTAGTTTTCCCTTCATAATCTTGCTGTCCATTACCCAGATTTTAAGTCATGAAAAGAAGAGATATACTGAGTGGGTTATATTCTATTTTACATATTTGATTTAGCTTCATAAATTTGCTTTTTTTATGGTATAAATGAGTGAAGCCATTCATTATGATATGTAGGAAAAGTCATGAAAATAAGAGATATACTGAGTTGGTTATATTCTATTTTATAATGATGCTAAATAATTTTATGCGAACATCAATGATTGCCATGATTGCCAGGATATAATGATGCTAATCATGGCAAGCATAAAATTATTTAGTATTCTCTAAATAAATTATTTAGTATTCTCTAAATGAATTATTGAAGCATTTCTAAAAAGTAATCATTGCAAAATTGCTAGAGTTTTACTAATTTTGGAATCTAACTAAAGGCGTTTTTTTAAGTATACATGTGTTGTTTTTCGCATGAGTCAAGCATTGATGTTCGCAAATGAACCGCTCTCTGTAAGACGATTGCAAGGGTGACTCATGACAAGTTGAAATGACGTGCTGGCAATGGACGTGGGTGTTAGCTTTCCCAAAGGAGGGTTGGCGCCTGCTAAGTTGTTTG
>APFE030940755.1:6156-21424 GCA_000404065.3 Pinus taeda
AATAATAAAATCATTGCTATTCTGTGTTCTGGGTATCTTTTCTTCGCATATTCTGTGTTCTGGGTCTCTTTTCTTCACATATTCTGTATTTGGGTATCATTTGCAGGTTAAGAGCATAACAAACTCTTCTTGTATTCGCCATCAGGTGAAGGAAGGTTTTGATCCTTTGCCCTCAATCAGGTCGAGTTAGTTACACCAGATCGGGTCTTCCGTCTATCTATTTGGTGATTAGTGTATTGTATCCTGCTAGTAGGAGTCTCTGCTATGGCGCTATTAGAAGGAGCAGCAGTTAGCTTGTAACTTATTCTCCTTTTTTTGCTCTTAGTTTAATAAAAGGGCTATTTAGCCTTCCCTTTCTTAGAGTGTTCCGTCGTTCTGAGCTAAGATTAAGATGGGGAAGCAAGGTTTTCATGGGATCTAGCCCGGGAATTGCTTATATAGAATAGATCCGCCCTTTAGTCTTTAGTGAGGACACTTAAACTGAACACATTCCGAAGCAACGCATTTTTTGCTATCTACGATAAGACGAATTTAGATTTTTGAATCCAATAGTTGTATAGTGGATTCATACCGCCCTTTACTTACAGGTAGGACAAGATTGACCCTCCATCAACTATTAGAGAAAATGACAGAATGCGGTTGGGATTCTGTCAGTTGTGGCATTCCTGCAGCTTTCAGTTAAGTGCCCCGGCCTTGGTGATAATCACAGTGCACGTTGGGATTGAATCCCTTTGGCGGTGGGTCGGACACTGGCTTTGGTGGTAACAGTGCCAAGTATCCTTGCTGCACAAGGTACGGGAGTCACTGTGATCGAGTGTAGGGCAGCGGAGTGAATACTCTTCTCTTTTTCTCTTCCAATTGCTGCTGCAACTGCTGTTGCTGGGCTAACTAGGAGGGAATCCGCAGAGGGTCCGAAGGAGAGGGCTTCGGCCTATGGGTTGGACCTGCTGTGTTGGAGTTGGCAAGATCAGGTGCACTTCGCCTTCACTCTTCTTTGCTTCTCCTATCCTTCTGTTGGCGCGCTACCAACTTTACTTTATCAACCCAGGGTTCCTACAAACTTGGAGGTGACAGTCTTGTATACACAAGTAAATGTGATGGGTCTGCTCGTTGTCACTGCTAAGTCGGAAATATACCACTAATGTTTTCAAACTAGACTTTTATCGATTTAGAAGAAACTTGATTACCAATGAGGGAAAGAGAAATTTACTATAAGAGAAAGCTTGTCTACTGCAGTAAGGAAAAACACTGAAATCAAATGCTAAAACACATCGTTTTCTAACTAACTACTAAGAGGCTACGCTTCAAAAGAATTCTAAGTTAACATGTATGCAATCCTAATGTACTAAGAATGCAAATTAAAAGCATCAAGTATTCTACTACTATGCATGTGAATGAATAAAGTAATTCTGTTTTTCTTTCTATCTATTTTGTGTGAAAGTGTGAAAACTAATCTCTTTTGGTGATGTGGCAGGTGGCTTAGGGATGATGGTGAATGGCTAGAAGGTTGGTGAGACCAGTAGGGGACCTTTTCTAGCTTCCTAGAGGTTTTTTCCTCGATTTGGCCTCAAAACAGGCCACTACAGGTAAACCTACAGGATGTCCTAATGCATTCTACAGGATGTCCTGAAAACCTACACGATACCCTGTATTTCTACAGGATACAACCGAGAGAAAAAGGATGGGTGTTGAAGGTGATGGAAGGGTTAGGGAAGGTGGTCGGTGGATGTAATGAGGAAAGAGAGTGCCTAGGACCACTTCAGAACTCAAAACCAAGGTTGGGAGAGGGTTGAATTTGCTCAACAAGCTTGGAGAAGTTTCCTTGTGAGATGATGAAATTGGTGAGGGTTTTAGTGAAAGCAAAGAATGGTCATGGATGGATGAAGTTGGAATGAGGTTGTTGACCATGAAATCTCTTTGTATTTCTGAAACACCTGCACTACATTAAACATTGACATTTACCAAAAAATGATATAAACAAGAAGAATTTCAATTATCTAAGGAAAGCAGAATTTCATGAGCTAGCTACCTACTTCATGCATGATGAGAACTTGTAGAATAAGATAGAAAATTGATGAGATCTACTATAATACTGAAGATGGAAGAAATTATAACTAAATCCTACTCTTGCAACTAATCAAATGCTGGCCTAAGTACAAAAAACCCTAAATTCCATGAGAAACTAGAATTCTATCTTTTTGGGGCTGCATAGGAGTTCTTTCCTCAAAGAATGATCCATGAAGGAAGGAGTGAGGCAAAAACCACCTATTGATAGCTTTTTGATGTTCCTTTATCTCATCTAAACTACTTTTGAATTAAAGCACAAATGGAAGAAAACTAATAAGCAAACTAATCAAATCTACACTACTTGCAGTGAAATAATTCTAAAGACAATTCAACAATTAATCTATGAATTCAATTTGAGCACACAAATACAAGAAGATGATCCTTTGCTACTAGGGTTGGGCCCTAACCCAAGAGCTTCAACCCTCTGAGCTAACTTTGTGTTGGATCAAGGAATTTCTCATTCTCATTATCAAAACAAAAGATTACCTAACAATGTCTTCCACAAGTCTTGAACTCGAAAATGACTAGTGTTTTTACAACAAAAATTCGAACCCTAATGAGTCTCTAGGCCCCTTTATTTATACAAATAAAGTATCCTATGACTTCCTTAAATCTAGGGAGGCTTGGCTTCCAAACTCAAGATAAACTAACTCTTTAATTGTCACTTGCTCGACTGCCTTTCGATCTCCATGACTTGGCTACTTGTACTCCAAGCTAGTGTGATTAATCAAGGAATATTCGAATGAGAGAGGAGTAAATGAGGAGGATATACCTCCTACAATCTCTCCTCCTTGTCTCATTTTAGTTTTAGCCCTTAATTAGCCAAAATTCCATGATTTTTCTCTCACAAACCTGTAATCAATGCACATTAGTCGACTAGGCATAATATCTCACTTTGACTCATCTCATTAAAAAAAACACAATCAAAATATGTAATAAATTGTGAGAAGAGTTTATTTTACTAAGCTAGGAGGTGGATTAAGGTCCATATAGTTATCCGATGATGAGGCTCATGGCCACCCCCTACTGAAAGTGTTTCTCATCCTCTAAGCAACTCAATCAATATCCATGTCTTTCATTGCTCTAGTGGCCTCCCTAACATCCCATGCTTCTACTGTAGTTTCCTCTTCTTGTGCATAGAATTCTACCTTCCTTTCTATTTCCTCCCACTAGTATCTTTCTTCCTCTTCCTTCCTTCCTTCTAACATCCTTTAGATCAGTGGTGGACTGAGTCGTAAGCCAATCTAATTGACTTTGAGTCATTGGAGAGCTTGCTTGTACATTGGTGTCCTATTCAATGCTTCTCTCATTCTTTGAGGAGAATGGTACTCTCTGATATTCAAATTGTAGGGCAAAGTATTCCATCTCCTTTGGCAAGCTTGCATGTTGTCATGCCCTAACAGCCTGAACATATCCTTAAAGTGTGTAATTTCTTTCTCTTGGGTAGCAAGGTACTTGGGTGCAAGTTGAGGGTCATTTGCAATCAAGTTATGTGTGCTAATGATAGCCATTGGATTTGACTGCTTAGCTCTGTTGGCTTGTTGGGGCTTGACCCAAGTTCAAAGTTAATTAGCTAAACAAATCCCTATACTACTGGCCCTTTTGGTAATAGCCCAGGGGGCATGGACTGAGGTTTCACCCGAAGTAGTATGGGGGGGCGATGGAACTAGGTTTTCGCACCCTTGAGATGTTTGAGGGGTTGATTTGGTCCAATTGAGAGTCCCTTCATGCAAGTTACTTTGCACACTTCCATGGCCTTCGTGCCCTGATATATTTTCCTTCACACAGCCCCAACCAAAGGTTGTGGGGATTCCATGCTGTTGAAGCAACGATCTGCACTATTTCCCTAAGTCACACCCGAGACCTTACTTATCTTATTATAACAGTTAGTTATCTTTGCGTAACTAGATGCCTTATATTACATTTACTTATTCAACACATTCATATGAGCTTGAACAGTAACTAAACAGTAAACTTGCAATTCATACCTAATAATACGTAAACTAGGAAAAGAGACACATAAATATGGTAAAACTTCTCTTTTATTAATTCTTCCCATGGTTACAAACTTGACTTGCCCTGCGCACTCAACTGCAGGGGTCCGCGCACTTAGTTGCAGACTACTAGGCCTCTTCACACTCAGTTGCAAAGCCTTCTCCTACTCTACAACCTAAGGACATGACTTACACTTCGAATCAATGCTTCATCAATTCCTTAGATCCATCCATGCTTCATTAGGTTCCCTTTTTTCTACACTTAGAGCCTCACTCTATTTACACAATCCCATGGTCCACAGATCATGGGTAGATATTTCAAATCGACATTACATTACAAAAACGAGGGTGGACAACCCTATGGCTCTATTATGACTTCCCGCTCCGTGCCCATAATTCGCGGAGTCTTTACAATGGACTTAGTCAAAACTTGGGCTTTAAGCCCCAAAACATGCCTCAGGGGGACTCCATGCCCAACATGCCCCGAACACAAACATTGTGATTTTCCCTTGAGTCACTCTGTCGGTGTAGAGATTGGTGAGATCCAGTATTGCAGCAATAATGCTGCAACTCCTGGGACTCCCTTATTTACTTTTATCAACCCGATAGTTCGTAACAAACTTGGAAGCGACGATGTTGTATGCACAAGTACTAGCTCTTGCCGCAGCTGTCACTTGGTCAGCTAGCACAAGTCAGCTAGGGGCTCAAGCCAACTTCTATGAGCTCTAAGAAGAGGCTAATTAAATGATGGATGGAATCTAACTCGAAGGAAGCTAATCTATCTGCAGAAGGAAACTGAAAAGCTGAAGCAAACGCAAACCCTAGCAAACCCTAATTTTACCAGCTAGCTCTACTGATGCAAGAAAGAGGATGCAAGTTACTAGGAGAGATGCCATTGACTGCTAAGAAGATGAAATGCATGTATCTAAGCTATGTCTGTAGCAGAATCTGAATGAACCATCTTTTTGTATTTTTGAATAAGTTGTTAGAATTATCATGCATGTCCTTTCACTATTTTTGATTGTGCAGAGGTGGATTGGCGAGGGGAAATTATTGGAAGAGGTCGGGAAGGTTCAAAGAGGGCCTAAGGGGTCCCTAGCACCCTTCCTGAGAGTTTCATAGAGTTTGGTCTTCAAGAAACTGCTTTTGTGAGCTTCTACAGGAAGTCTACAGGGGTTCTACAGGATGTCTGGAATTTCTACAGGATGTCTGTAATTTTCTACAGGATGTTTAGAAATGGGATTTTGGAGCATGGATGGAGGGAAAAAGGTGGAGGAATGAGTATGGAAGGGAAATAGGGGTGTAGGGGAGTTCAATACTTGGAGGATGGAGTTGAGGAGTGGCGCAGATGGTTAGATTTGTTCAAGGAGGGATGAAACAATGTTGCACAAGAAGATGAGAATCATGGCAAAGTAAGCGAATGAGGAAAATGTAAGGTAAGGGTTCTAAGGGAAGGATGAAGCAGGTAGGTTGGATGGAGTATGTGCAGGTAAGGAAGCATAACAAGTACTCTGCAAGTGGTTTTTCAAACTGAACAAACAAACACTTATAAAACCTATGACCTAGTTACTTCACTCTATTCTGACCTAAGTAACAGCAAAAGGAAATGAACAGAAGTTTATTCGAAATGAAATGCGTGAAATAACTATGCAACTAAGAAATCATCAACTGAAGCATTTAAACACTACTAATATCAACATTTGCAAATGAGGATTCCAACACTAAGAATTGCATGACAAAGCAAAACAACGTTTTTGTTGGCAGTAATGTCACCTTTGTCCCATCTCACGATCCCACTGAGGGAGAGGTGAGATCAGAGCTGCTTGATGGCCTTTTTCTAGAGATATTCCCTGTTACTAATCTATCAACTAAATTTGAGCATGCAAAAGCCTATCTGATCATTAACCATGACCTATGTAATCAACAAGTTGTTAATCTACTAAACAAAAATTATTTTGCAAAGACACAAAAACAAATAACAATACATGAATGAGGCCTTGGCTCTTAGGTTGGGCCCAACCCCAAGAGCTACAGGGTCCTATAAAAAACTCAGAGCTGATGCCAAATAGAACTGCTTCTCATTATCCAAAAATAATCATCACAAGAAAGTTATATAGCAGTAGCTACAAGAAAACGAGCTGGGAAAATGACAACACCCTAGTGCAAAATTACAACAGTTCCAAAAGTAAACTACGAAGGCTGAGGCTTTCTTATTTATACACTACGAGGGGCCTAGCAGCCCTCCTAAATTCAAGGGACTTGGCTATTCCAACTGCTAGTAAACAGTCACTCTTCCCAAAGCTGCTTGGCTACCTTTAAGATTCGTTTTAGTGGCCTGTTGAGCTCGGAGTTGAGGGTGGAGATTTCGAGGAAGGTTCATTTAATACCAGAGACAACCCCCCTACGAATCCTCACCTCAAGCTTCGTTGTCACCTCTCCCATGATTGCTTGGTTTTGCTCCAAAACTTGTCCAAAAACCTGAAATAACCACGTATTAGCCTCCCTAGTAGAGTGACCACCCTTATTCATTCAAACAACATAAACATACTAAAAAACATGCATAATCTATGAAAAATGGAGGATTGAACAAGGAAAATTAGGCAAAATGAGCCCAATAAGTTACCCAATTTGGGGCTCATCATCACCCCCCTGCTAAATGGGTTGCTCATCCTCTAAGCAACTAGTCCAACTCATCGTCCTAGATAGCCTTGACCGCCTCCCTCACATCCCAGGCCTCTGAAATGATATCTTCTTCACGGTCATTAAATCCTTCTTTTCTTTCCACTTCTTCCCACTGCTTGCGTTGATCCTCTTGTTGCTGTTGTCCACCCAAGGTGTGGGGCCTATCCTCCATAAGGTGTCCCTATAACCGTAGCTGCTGTTTGAGCAGCACATTTTCTTCCTGGAGCTTGGCCCGCTGGCTACTTTCTATATGCCGTACCAAAGCCAATTCTTTCCTTGCCTCTTTGAGTTGTTCCTCCAAAGGACCTATATCTGCCACACCCTTGGACTTGGTGATTTTCATCCAAGTGTGGGTCCTCACTCTCTCTTCCTCTAGTGAAAAGAAGAGCAGCACTGCAAATTTTTGGGGAATTATCCTTCTCGCCTCTAGCAAGTTGCAGTAAGAGCCCAGGTTGGGCTGGGGGCTTAGTTCCTCAATTTTCTCAATATTTTCCTCCTCCTGGGATGATGTAGTTGCCTTCTCTTCCAACTCTTCGGTCTATTTTAGCCTAGCCAATGTATCCTGTAGAATTGTCTCAGCATCCTGTAGAGAGGCCTTTGTGTCTAACATTTTCAATCTTTTCTCTCCAGGTGGATGTCTTCGGGCTTCCCCATTCATAAGTGATGGATGCCTTGGAGGGATACCTCTCCTTTTGTGTATCTGGGGTGTCTACAATCATGATTGGTTCTTTTGACAGTGGCTGGGTCTGTCAGTCTTTATCCTCATGCTCCTTCTTGCCTTAAAATACATAGAAGGCTCCCTTTTTCTCTTCCCATTTTTCTCTGGGTTTGTGCTTAAGGTAGCTAGCACTGCTGCTACCTCTCTGGACAAGATCCCAGGTGATTTCTCCTTTTTCTTCTCTACCTTCATACTTCCTATAGAAAGTCTTGTGCTGACTATTTTCTGGCTTCCTGTAGAAACGGTTTTCATTGTTTTGGCCTGCTTGGCTGGGGGTGTCTTCTCTTTAAATTTTTTTGTGGTTGCCTTGGGTGTGTCCTTAATTTCTTGGACTTTTTCAGTCCTCTCTGCCCTGATTTGCAATCGTTTCTCCCTTGTTGTTTGTGCCTTTATTCCACCCATAGTTTTGGGCTTGGCAGCTTGGCCTTTCTCTTGTTTCTCTTCTTGTTCTTTCTATGGTGGTCTATCCTGGGTTCCCTTACCCTTGGCTTTCTTTTCGACTTCAAGGTGTTTCCCTTCTTCACTGTTGGATGAGGTGAGTTCCTCGGCCATAATTCTTATATCATCATCTTTAGACATATTGCAGAAATTTCCCAGGAGAGGGGGACAATGTAGGTATGGAGGCCATCCTTTATCATAAGCTTGATGAGCCCATGATGGGCTAGCTAATCTGGTGTCCCCTCCTTCAGTTTTGTGCCACATTCCATCAATGATTGCAAGAGAAAATAGGGGATGCTTAACTTCTGCTCTGGGGGTAGATCCAACCCATGTCTTAGTTCTTTTAGCAACCAAAAATGATAGCAGTAAACAATACTGAACCGCCCTCATAGGTAATGTATTTCATAATTTGGAGATTGGATTCACTCCACAGAGGATGTAAACTGGCCCTCCTTACCCCATTCTTATCTTCTGCAAATTGTTCCTCTGGTAGGAAGAGTTCTTTGTTGGGTTTTTGCCCTAGTCCTCTCTCCTCTTTGCTCCAGGGTATCCCCAATGGCAGGTCAGTGACTCGACTAATGAATTCAGGGGTTAGATTTAAGGTCAACCCTCTGAAATTCACAGTGGCCAGTGTCTTTGACTTAGGTTGTAGAGACAACAAGAATTCTTTCGTTATTGCATTGTCGTGTCCCTGAATTTTGTCACAAAATTCCATCTAGTTGGCACAGGTGAAGAGGTCCACTACTGCAGGGTGTTCATGCAATTTTCTGGAATCTGAGGTTTCCTTCTTGATAAACCCTCCTGGCATGGTGAGAGTACTCTGTTTTGGCTTGTGCTCTGATCAGAAAGGGGTATTCTGTTTATGGTTTCCTCCCCTAAACTTTGAAGACAGTGTCCCTCAGGTGTTTATATTTCACTTTGCACCAATTCCCTGGTTATAATGTTGTTGGCCCAAAACTCGACTGTCAAAAGGGAATTAGACTCCCACAAATAGAGTGCAGAGCTTAATTTTCATCTCCAGCGTGCATTCAACCACGTAAAAGTAACATTCTTCATGCACAGGTTAGCCCTCACAGTGGTTTATTGTTTTTATAGGAGGAATTTCTTAACAGAAACCATGGAGGAGAATTTGATGCAGAACCAACTGAAAAATTCCATGTATCACACAGGGAAAACTACTATTCTTGACCCACAAGTAGACTTGCTTCTAATTCTCTTACTCCAGACAGTTTAATTCACCACCTTTCGAAATATCATGCATGGGAATGGTATTTTCGAGCCTACCTCTCTTCAAAACTCCAATTTTGACGTAGGAGTCGAGGTTTCTCTACTCTAGGAGGGTATGAAGTGTTTCCTGTAGAGCTCCTTCCTGTAGAGAGCTTTGCCAGGTACTGGAGGACGTCACGGCGCTTCTGAACAAGCTTGGAACATGGGAGGATTTTGAAACGTGCTGAGAAGCTCGGGCTAACAAATTGCAGAGGAGGAGGAGGCGTACTTTGCCAAAAACGGTTGCAAGTGTAAATGACAACGGTTCATCGTGAGTTCTCGGCCAAGCAATTTCAAATTACGGCACAATTCCTGGCAAGGGAGTGAGGTGTCCAGGCCGATCCATTAGCCAACATCATGACCATTATTCTCATGCGTGTCTCTGGCCGCCATTACTTCCCCTCTACCATTAACCGCTGCCACCATTTTCAGTCCGCCGATTTCCCGACTGGACACTTCCCACGTGTCGGCTGCCCTTCTCTTTGGCGTAACCAAGCTCGTTCGGATCCCACGAGACCATTCGACTGACTGTGGGTGGCCAGTTGACTGGCCACCAAATTCGTTCAATCTGCACCATTTCACAGACATGCAATTTTCAGAGTATAGTCTATGCAATTTGACGAATAAGGTTAGACACTTACCTGTGTGGCCGTGGACATGTTCTGCAGGTTTTGGGACGTGGAATGATGGCTTTTCTCACTGATGCTTCATGTACAGGTGCTGGAAATCCTTCTTTCATTGGCTGATGCTATATACACGGCTTTGGGACCTGATCCTCTGGTCGTAAACGCTGCATGCACAGGCTCTGTCTGATTTCAGCTGTTGAGGGGGTGTTCACGTCTGAGCGGAGCTTGTTGCATGTTCCCTGTGTCAATTTCAGCTGCTATTGACTCCATAGTATGTACTCCAGATGGATTAGCTACTACAGGATTCCTATAGGATATCCTGTAGCTGCTTCTCCTCCTGGGATGCAGGCTAAACAAGCAGGGCTACAGTCACTGATGAAGAGTCTAGGTGGAGCTTGAATGGGTAGAGTGTGCGAGCCTTTGTTGCTTGATTTTTTTTTACTTAAAATTTTCCTATTTTTCTTTGTTGTCAACCTGAGGAAAATAGGGTTTCTAAAATGACTGTGCAGGAACACACAACCAGGTGGGTGACAGAGGTGTCAAGAGATGGAACAGGGCGCCACATGGCGTTGGATTGGATAGAGGTGTGGCCTCAGGTCTAACAAACTGATCCCAACTATTAGGTTCCCTCTTCAAACTTGAATTTGGCTCGTCTGAAAGTTCTACAGGATGTTTCCTGTAGAAATTCAGGACTTCCTGTAGAAAACCCTGTAGCTTCCTGTAGAAAGCCCAGAACTTCCTGTAGAAGGCCCAATCTCAACCCGAATGTGAACAAATCCTCGGAGAGGTGAGTGGCCATGGAGGGGGTGTTTGAAGGGGTGTCCTTGAGCCTGGTATAGACCCCTATCCTCATTTTGCGTGCCCTCTTTTCTTGCAATGTAGGATGTCCTGCAACCTGTAATTACTTCACAGAGAATAGTTCTGTTTTTTATTTTTTTTCCTTCCTCTTTTTTTATTTTTTTTCTCTTTTGTTTTTTTTGTTTTTTCTCTTTTTTCTTTTTTTTAATGAGAAAGCGAAGGCGCCTCAAAGAGGTTTTCATCCTCACTATCTACCCTGGGTGCCCTCAAAGAGGTTTTCACCCAAGGATCTTGTTATTCCACATTTTTTATTTCTCTAGGGACAGCTAGGGTGCCTCCATGAGGTTTTCACCCTCACTGTCTGCCCTGGGCACCTCAGAAAGGTTTTCACCCAAGGATCTTTTTTTTTTTTTTATGATCAAAGTGTGGGTGGAATAGGGGCAGAGCCCTGCTCCACTACCAGCACTGATTTTTCCAAAGTTTCAATGAACTCCTGCCTCGAAAGAGGTTTCCTGTAGATCTTCAACTGATGCCCATTAACAAGCATGGGGATGGCTTCTTCATCAATGGTCCGGATAAGGACTGAGCCATTGTCATTACACTTCTCCAATGCATATGGTCCTAGATATCTTGTCCTCAGCTTTCCTTTGAAATCCTTGTATCTTGAGTCATACAGCAGTGCCCAATCTCCGACCTAGAATTGCTTTTCATTAAGGTGCCGGTCGTTCCATATCTTCCTCTGAAGTTGGACTACTTCTGAGTGGAGGAAGGCCTGCATTCTCTATTCATCTAATCCATTCAGCTACAGTAATCTTTCACATTGAGCATGGCTGAGATCTAGGTCCAGCTGAGCTGCCACCCTCAATGTGTTATACTTGAACTCTATGGACAGCAAAGCTTTCTTTTCGTAGACCAGCTCATAAGGTGTGAAACCAGTTTTAGTTTTCCAAGTGGTGTTGTAGGCCCAGGTGGCCTCAACCAGGCGATCTGCCCAATCCTTTCTGCTGCTGCTCACCACCTTACTCAAAATCCCTTCCAATGCTCTATTAGTGACTTCCACCTATCCATTTGCTTGGGGATGATATGGGGTGGAAGTCCTGTGCTTGATCTTGTGATGAGCGAGCAAATATTCAATCAGGTTGGAGGTGAACTGGATTCCTTGATCAGTGACCAACTCTCTTGGGTAGCCAAACTTGTAGAATATGTTTTCCCTTAAGAACTCAGCCACTTTCTCTTCTGTCACTGCCTTGATTGCCTTTGTTTCTACCCACTTGGTCAGGTAGTCGGTGCCCACAATGATGTAAGACCTTTTCTTTGGAGGGTTGATAGGTCCCACGAAATACATGCCCCACTTCTCAAATGGCTCGAAAGTCACTTGAGGTTGGAGGGGCATTTCATCTCTTGGAGTAGGTTTCCCCATCCTCTGACATCGGTCACACTGGCTGATGTATCTTCTGACATCTTGATGAAGAGTAGGCCAATAGTAGCTAGCCTATAGAATTTTGAAGGCGGTCCTTTTTTTTGCAAAGTGGCCTTCACATGGCCCATCATGACAGGTTAGGAGGATGTCAAAGAATTCCTCTTCCCTAACACAATGCCTCAAGATCTAATCTGGGCCGAGTTTAAACAGGTTGCCCCCGATCCAAGTGAATGGGGCACTCTTCCTCATGATTCTGCTCTTCTCCTTTGAGGATAGATGTGGAGGGAACTGTGCTGAGACCAAGTAGTTTGCTATATCAGCAAACCATGGAGAGAGTACTGAGATAGCGAACAAGTGTTCATCCTGCATCTGGTCATCCACTGTCCCTTCCTCACCTGCAGGCAAATCCAATCTAGATAGGAAGTCAGCAACAACATTTTCCTTACCTGGCTTGTCAACAATAGTCAAATCAAATTGCTGCAACAAAAGTAACCATCTAATGATACGAGCATTCACCTTAGGTTTATTCATTAAATATCTAATCGCAGCATGATCAGTGTGTACAAATGTTTGAGAACCAACCAATGATGTAGTGTCTGAACTTGTTTAAGGAATGGAGTACGGACAGGAACTCTTTCTCGGTTACCATATAGTTCATCTCTGCCTTGGACAGATTTTTGCTAACAAAGTATATGGCATATGGAAATTTCTCCTCAACCTGTCCTAAGGCTGCTCATATGGCTTTGTTCGAGGCATCAGTGTGGATGTGGAAAGGTAGGGCCCAGTTTGGACCTCTCAAGATCGGGGCAGATACCAGCTTACCTTTCAACTCATCCAGAGACCCCTGGTAGTCATTAGTCCATTTAAATTTGACATCTTTTCCTAAGAGGCTAAACAATGGTGAGGCTAGCTTACTGAAATCTTTGATGAATCTTCTATAATATCCTACCAAGCCTAGAAAACTCCAAACATCTCTCACCTTTTGAGGAGGTGGAACCTTCTGGATGATAGAAATTTTGTTAGGATCCACCTACAATCCTTGCTGAGAAATGGTATGACCTAGCACGGTCCCTTCAATCATCAAGAATTCACATTTTTCAGGACTGAGGGACAGGTTCATCTCAATACACTTACTTAAAACTTTTCCCAGGTTGGACAAGGCTTCTTGGAAGTTAGACCCATAAGGAGTAAAGTCATCCATATAGATTTTCACTGAATCATGAACCAGCTCAGCAAATATACTCAATACTGCTCTCTGGAAAGTGGCAGGAGCATTGCATAGCCCAAAGGGAAGGACTTGGTAGGCAAAGGTACCCCATGGACAAGTGAAGGTGGTCTTATCTTGGTCTTCTGGGCTGATTTGGGTCTGATTATACCCGCTAAACCCATCTAGGAAAGAAAAGAACTTCTTCCCTGCTAGTCCATCCAACACTTGATCTATGAAAGGTAAAGGGAAATGGTCTTTCTTGGTGGCCTTATTAAGTTCCCAGTAATCTACACAGATTCTCCACTTCCCATTCTTCTTGGGCACAAGCACTAGAGGTGAAACCCACTCGCTATCAGAGATGGGCTAGATGAATCCTGCATCTAATAACTTTTGCAATTCCTCTTTGACAATGTCTTTCAAGGCTGGATTCATTCTCCTCTGAGGCTGCCTGACTGGTTTACAATCCTCTTTAATGTAAATATGATGGGTACAGACCGAAGGATGGACTCCTTTAATTTCCTTATCACTCCAGGCAAAAGCCTCCAAATGGAGGTTCAACAAACTACACAGCTCCTCCTGGGAGGGAGATAAGGAGGATCTGATATTTAAGGTTCTTTCAGGGCAAAATTCCACACTCTTAACTCTAGGAGAGGCCGGATCAGTCATACAGAGGTCCACTAGATCACTGGCTTGCGTATCTTCCACCAACTCTTCTAATGACAGTGCACTAGGAGGTGGATTTTGAATCAAATTCTCAATCAAATCATCCTCGGTTTAAGGGCCTCCCCTGGTGGCTTCTATGGTGCACAAAGGTGCAGAGTAGACCTCATCCTCATCTCCCTCTTCCAACCAGAGTGGTAAGTCATGTTATAGCAGTGGTGGGGCAGGAGGATAAAGGACTAGCTGCTTAGACATAGGCCCATTCTTGATGGTCATGCTCCCATCTCGACAACTGATGTAAGCATCCGCAGTAGCTAACAAAGGCCTTCCCAAGATGAAGGGGTATCCAGTAAGTTTAGCCTTTGGCTGAAGTACCAAGAAGTCAGCAGGGTACTCCCAAGAGTCAACAGAGACTAGGACATCTTCCACAATCCCTTCGGGAGTCACGGTGGAGCGGTCTGCTAACTACAGTACTGTCGAGGTCTTCCTTAGGGAACTTTGAAGGTTGAGTTTAAGCATAGTGTCCCTGGTCATCACATTAATGGCAGACCCTAGATCAATCAAGGTATGAGGGATTATGGTGCCATTGATGTGGACTTGAACTACAGGACTCCCAGGGTCCAAATATTTTGGAAAGATTACTTGCCCCAACATCAGATCGGACAGTGGTCCTATGACATTGATAGTCGGGCATCTCTCTTGCACCTACCTGGGTGCCTGAAACACTTCTCCTTGATCAATTTGTTGTATATTGGTACATGTTTTATGGCCTGGAGAATTGGTATTTTCACACATAGCTGCTTGAGTTCTCCCATAAGTTCAGTCTCCTCTGGGTTTTGTTGCGTGGTTACTATTAGTCGCTCAGGAAAGGGTGGAATGGCTTTGGTTTCACTTCCCTATTTCTCTTCCTCCTCCTCTAGGGGAGGAGGTTGGTGTTTTTGAAGGACCTTCCCAGATCGCAGGTTGATCTCCTAGATCTCCACACCATAGGTAGGGCATGTTGTTTCCCCAGTATATACCTATTGGGCCTGTCTGTTGTTGGAGTTCAGGTTTGGTTGAGCAGGCATCTGGGGTTGTCTTGGAGGAGCAGGAGGTAATGGTTGTGGTTGAGCCAGTGGTGGAGGCAGAATGGCGGGAGGAGAGTTGTCTTGGGGCCTCCACCCCGATTGAGGTGCATTCCACTAAGGTTGTGGCTGGACATGAGAGTGAAACGAATGAGCAGCAGGTTGAGTATGGTATTGAGATGGATAAGACCACGGAGGAGGTATGGACCAGGAAGGATGAGCAGGGGGGCCCCAAGAAGGTATATGAGTAGATTGGTTAGGGTTATAATAAGCTTGGGATGTCCCTTGCATCCCCTGCTGGTAAGGTCTGGGCCCATGTGGCCTCCTT
>APFE030940755.1:21871-62859 GCA_000404065.3 Pinus taeda
TGGTAAGGTCTGGGCCCATGTGGCCTCCTTTGGTTGAGGAAGTAGAGAGGTTCAGTAGTCGCCTCAGTCCCCAGGTACATGGCTTTAAATCCAGGCAAGGTTGGGCATTGGTTGGTGGGGTGGTCTTCCTCACAAATGAAACACACCTCTACTAAGTGCAATGGACACTCGTCCTTAGGGTGCTTCCTCATACATCTGGGACAAAAAATGGCCAAAGCCCTCTCAGCTTCCTCTTTCTTTTGTTGAATTTAGAAGGTAACAAGTTGCATGGCAATGGTCTGTCTCATCTCACTTTTTAGGTCTTCCATCTGATTAGCAAACTCATGCTTGGAGAAGGTGGTACTAGCTGAAAGTGGATTCCCCCTTCCTCTTTTCCTGGCTACCCAAGAATGGTTTCTAAACACAGTATTTATGTCCTCATAGGGTAGTTGGTAGATGTATCCTCCAGCTAGCAAGTGAAGGGTATCTAGCAAGTCTTCAGGGACTCCTCAGAGCAGAACCAGCTTCAGAGATTCAAGGTCAAGTGTGCACCTAGCATGTTTATAACAAAGCTGGAACCTCTCCTCGTAGTCTTCTAAAGACTCATCATTTCCCATGGTCATCCGAAAGATTTCTCCCTTTGTTTCCTTTTACCTACAGTAGTCCCGATATTTGTTGTTAAAGGCTTGCTGCATCTGAGCCCAACTAGTGATACTGTTTCCAGGTAACCCCATGAACTAGCGGAGCGCTGCATGCTTGAGGGTAGAAGGAAAGAGTTTCAACTTTTTCTCATCCTCAACATAGTCATAAGTTCGAAAAAGGATAGAAAACTCAAACAAGAAGGTATCAGGGTCTTCAGTGGTCAATCCATGGAAGTGAGGTAAGGCTGAGGGACTTTTGTTTTTCATTTTCATATCCCCATTGGTCTCTCGGATGGGAAAAGCACCTTCTATTCTCTCGTTATCTCCCATACCGTTTCTACATTCAGCCATGGTCTCAAGAGGGATGTTATCTTGCTCTTCTTCTGTTATAGGATCTTTGTATATCTCAGGAGGTTCATATATAGGTTCTTCTGGATCACGACCACCAAAGAAGAGAGAAGGGTGTCTCTGTGATGTGGTGGGGGTGTTGGGTAAGAATTTTCTGGTATTGTCTCTGTTCCTACGAGGCATGAAATGAAAGATTTTTGGCTACTTTTGTTTTGTTTTGTTTGTTTTTTTTTTTTTTTTGGCTGCTTGTACCTGCAAAACTGAAAATAGATTGAATTGCAACTATCTAAAATCGATCTTGCTAAAATGAAAATGCGGAATTGAAATGAAAGTAGGAAAGAACTAATCTATTTTGCTGAATTGAAATTGCAAGAATGAAATGCTAGGTTACGCTTGCAAAATTGAAATTGTGGAATTGAAATGCTACTCTATGCTTGTAGAATTGAAATGCTAGTCTAGGAAAGCAGGAAATGTCTAGTCTACTTTTGCGAAAATGAAATTGCAGAATGAAAATGAAATAAACTACTTGGCAGAAGGTTGTAGAAGAAAATAGAAGAAAAGCAGCAATCACGAATACTCTGACACTTCCCCAACAACGGCACCAAAAAGAGTGGTGAGCTCCAGTATTGCAGTAACAATGTTGCAACTCCTGGGACTCCCTTCTTTACTTTTATCAACCCGGTAATTCATAAAAAACTTGGAAGCGACGGTGTTGTATGAACAAGTACTAGCTCTTGCCGCAGCTGTCACTTGGTCAGTTGGCACAAGTCCGCTAGGGGCTCAAGCCAACTTCTAGGAGCTCTGACAAGAGGCTGATTAACTGATGGATGGAAGCTAACTCGAAGGAAGCTAATCTATCTGCAGAAGGAAACTGAAAAGCTGAAAGCAAACACAAACCCTAGCAAACCCTAATTTTACCAGCTAGCTCTACTAATGCAAGAAAGAGGATGCAAGTTACTGGGAGAGATGCCATTGACTTCTAAGAAGATGAAATGCATGTATCTAAGCTATGTCTGTAGCAGAATCTGAAAGAACCATCTTTTTGTATTTTTGAATAAGTTGTCAGAATTATCATGCATGTGCTTTCAATGTCTTTGACTGTGCAGAGGTGGATTGGCGAGGGAAAATTCTTGGAAGAGGTTAGGAAGGTTCATAGAGGGCCTAAGGGGTCCCTAGCACCCTTCCTGAGAGTTTCATAGAGTTTGGCATTCAAGAAACCGCTTTTGTGAGCTTCTACAGGAAGTCTGCAGGGGTTCTACAGGATGCCTGGAATTTCTACAGGATGTCTGTAATTTTTGACAGGATGTTCAGAAATGGGATTTTGGAGCATGGATGGAGGGAAAAAGGTGGAGGAATGAGTATGGAAGGGAAATAGGGGTGTAGGGGAGTTCAAGACTTGGAGGATGGAGTTGAGGAGTGGTACAGATGATTAGATTTGTTCAAGGAGGGATGAAACGATGTTGAACAAGAATATGAGAATCATGGCAAAGTAAGCGAATGACGAAAATGTAAAGTAAGGGTTCTAAGGGAAGGATGAAGTAGGTAGGTTGGATGGAGTATGTGTAGGTAAGGAAGCATAACAAGTACTCTGCAAGTGGTTTTTCAAACTGAACAAACAAGCACTTATAAAACCTATGACCTAGTTACTTCACTCTATTCTGACCTAAGTAACAACAAAAGGAAATGAACAAAAGTTTATTCAAAATGAAATGCGTGAAATAACTATGCAACTAAGTAATCATCAACTGAAGCATTTAAACACTACTAAAATCAGCATCTGCAAATGAGGATTCCAACACTAAGAATTGCATGACAAAGCAAAACAGAGTTTTTGTTGGTAGCAATGTCACCTTTGTCCCAGCTCACGATCCCACTGAGGGAGAGGTGAGATCAGAGGTGCTTGATGGCCTTTTTCTAGAGATATTCCATGTTACTAATCTATCAACTAAATCTGAGCATGCAAAAACCTATCTGATCATTAAGCATGACCTATATAATCAGCAAGTTGTTAATCTACTAAACAAAAATTATTTTGCAAAGACACAAAAACAAATAAAAATACATGAAGGAGGCCTTGGCTCTTAGGTTGGGCCCAACCCCAAGAGCTATAGGCTCATATAAAAAACTCAGAGCTGATGCCAAATAGAACTACTTCTCATTATCCAAAAATAATCATCACAAGAAAGTTATACAACAGTAGCTACAAGAAAACGAGCTGGGAAAATGACAGCACTCTAGTGAAAAATTACAATAGTTCAAAAAGTAAACTACGAAGGCTGAGGCCTTATTATTTATACACTACGAGGGGCCTAGCAACCCTCCTAAATTCAAGGGACTCGGCTGTTCCAACTGCTAGTAAACAATCACTCTTCCCAAAGCTGCTTGGCTGCCTTTAAGATTCGTTTTGGTGGCCTTTTGAGCTCGGAGTTGAGGGTGGAGATTTTGAGGAATGGTCATTTAATGCCAGAGACAACCCCCCTATGAATCCTCACCTCAAGCTTGGCTATCACCTATACCATGATTGCTTGTTTTTGCTCCAAAACTTGTCCAAAAACCTGAAATAACCATGTATTATCCTCCCTAGTAGAGTGACCACCCTTATTCATTCAAACAACATAAAAATACTAAAAAACATGCATAATCTATGAAAAATTGAGGATTGAACAAGGAAAATTAGGCAAAATCAGCCCAATAAGTTACCCAATTCGGGGCTCATCAGAGATCTTTGCACGGAGACCCTCCAACTCTACTTGGACAGCTGCAAGGTCAGCAATGCACTGAACATTTGCCTGTTGAATCTCTTGTACTCGTTGCTCCGATATTGTGGTGTCAGAACTTCTCCCTTACATATGTTATTGCATCCCTTGCATTTGTGTGAGCTTGCCTTCAATTATTGTTGTAATGACGAAGGCGTTGTGAATCCAAGGCTGCACGTGTGCCTTCAAAACTGCCACTCTACATCGCGCTGCGTCTACTTTTTCTTTAAGCGCTTTGGCCTGTTGCATTCGCCCAAGCCTTTGAGTTAGCGCTATTGTCTTTGCAGTCCCTTTGATGCTATCATACTGCTACTGGAGCTCATGCGCCTCTGTCTCTAAGCGCTAGATGTTAGGGTCCTCCTGCAGATTGGTGAGGACCTTGAATGACTCTTATAACATTTTGGTGCAGTCCCTTACTGCACTACTGATCTCCTCCATTCCTGATGTAATAGCCCTGACGCATTGTTCCCTTACTTCTAGAGGAGTGGACAGATATGCCTTTAACTACAGCTCTGCTATCTGTAGGTTCAGCTCCACCTAAACCTTAGCTATTTCTTCTTGCACCTCACACACCCCTGTTGCTAATCTGTGGATGCGCGCCTCTGCTAGTGCTTCTCCTAGGATGGCCAACTCATGGACCATCTGGTAGGCTTCTTCCAATACCTGTACCATCTGCTTATTCTGTGACACAACCTCAACACACTGCAAGCTCAACTACTCCATGTTGATCTTCTCCTCGCTCAACACCTGCAACGTGCGGCTCTCTGTAGCCCACACTTCTACAGTAATCCCATCCTGCAGAACATAGAGTGTCTCTCATGAGAGTGCAACCATGTTGATCCTTATCCCTTTTAGTGCACTAACCATAGGCTGATTGGCCTCTTTTCTATAACTAGTGCCCTTCTGGCTGTGCTATTATGTTGGTTGTGCGAGTGTGCAACATTTCCTCAATTACAATTGTCCCTACTGTGAAGCTGGTTAAAAGAGTACTAGCCTAAGGAGTGTGCACCTGCAACTCCTAAATCTGCACTCGGATGGCCCCTAACACAATCTGATTCTCCTCCACAAATTTCTAGAGGGGCTCGGTGGTGACTTCACACACCATCTCTCTTATGTCATGCAGATCCCCTTTAGTAAAGGTGATTGGCTTGATAGATAGCTTGGACGCTTTTACCTTCTTGCGTGGACCCATTCACTCGCTCGAACGCTAGCGCTTTAGTTGTGTTGATGTTGTTTGTGGGTCAGAGCCACCCTCTTCTTCCTCTATTTCCATCTCTTTCTCCTACCTAGGCAAAGGCAACTTCTGACCCTCCTGCACCTTCTTTGCTACCTTCTGTGCTGCTGCTATTGTGGCATTTTTCTGTTCTACTGTTGTATATGTAGCGTGTTGTGCCTCCTATGCTTTTGCTACCACTGCTTCTTACCTTCTCTTTTCTGCCAATTGTGCCATGCATAGTTTGGCCTCCTCCTCCTTCTTCCACGCAGCAGACTTTTCCACTGCGGTGATGTCTAGGATGCACCAATCTAGTGGCCATGTCTCCAATACATCAAAAATCACATCATAATAGGCTATGAAGGGTAACTCACTCCACTTCTTGGTAGGGTCCTTGCACGTCCTGATGTATATGTGATGGAAGTCTACCTTAAATGTTGTAAAACTTTGCAGGTTGTTGTAGATAGTGGGTGATAACGTAGCTTGCAGTTAATCCCCATTTTGATGTTCATCTCCATGAACACCCAAAATATCTTGTTGTCGTGGATCCAATTCGCATCCTTAGTGGCCCATAGAGAAGCGTACTTCACAGCCTCCACGATATCCCTTGCAATTGTGGGGAATTGGCTGTCCTTTGGTAATTTCCTCACCACCATCACTATGGATAGCAGAAGCCATGCAGAGTGGGATATTTTTCCTTGTTCCTGTGCCTCGCAACAATTCTCCAGGAACTCTTCGACAAGAATTTAGACCAGTTAAACTGGACCCCTTCTGCGCATTGTTCAGCAAGTGCCACTACTGGCGTGAGTACCTTGTCCACGCAACACTTCCACATGACCTTACCCTCCAGTATTTGAGTCGAAACCCTAATTGCTTTATTGTTGATACAGGAGATTGCATAGCCCCTCTTCTTATCTTCCATCTTATATTTCTTCTTCCATCTTATATTTCTTCTTCATGGCCTCCATGATGGCCAAATCACTACTCTTCCCCTCCAATATGTCTACGGGGTCCTCTCCTTTACACAGGAGCCGGGTCATGCGATGAATTAAGTGGTCTATGATGGGAATGGGCTCCTCCAACCACAAACACCCACCATGCACCAGGTAGAGGAGTTACCTGATGACAAAGATTGTCACTGGGGCATGGTGGTAATCCAGCACCTAGAGCAAGTTTAATAACCCTTCCTTTTCAACTTCGTGTAACCACTTTCGTGGCTCCAATTCTATAACCCCCTCCATGGTGTTTTGCTTGGGCTTCATGAGTTGCGTAGTCTCTAGGTGAGGGAATTTATTGTGGTTAGTGAGATCCCAATCTTTAAACTTCAAGTTCGGCCCCTGTCCCAAGTGCGTTTCCTCAAAGATGATGTTGTTTGGGAGGAGTGGAGTTTGTAGAGAGCTCTTGTTCTCATCGAGGTCCTTGGGCACTTTTTCCTTCCCCTTCCATGAGGGTACATACGCAGGCATATTTGTTGGAGGGTGTGCTGCCTTGGTTTCTACTTTCATGCCCTCATCCTCGTCTTCTTCAATTATTAGGTCTTCAAGGTCTTCTTCCTCCTCGTTGGTTTCTAGGTTAACTTCTTTCCCCTTTTCCTCCGTAGTTAAGTTGGTTCGTAGCGAGTTTCGTGGGGACAAAAGCACCAAAATCATTGGTTGTTTTTCTTTCTTCAATCTCAGCATGCACGATGAATTAGGGATTTCCGCAACAATCGTGATTCCTTTACGGGCATCTTTTATGGTAAGGGCCTTGCGGCCTCTTCAACGGTCATCTCTGCAATTTCCCTAGCTTCCTCAGATGCGGCCATCTTGCTCGTCCAAAAATCTCTCAATCGCTCAATCAGGGGCTCAATCAATGCTCTGCACAGGGCAACTAGGTCTTGACTGAGAATACGTGTGGCATACGTGTTTCTGGAAAAAATAGTATTTCTAAGAAATGCTAGCCCTGTAGGATTTGGTAGCTAACCTAGAAACAACAGTCAAAGCAATTCACTATCTTTCATGTGAGTGATAGATAAGAAAGAGATTATGAAAGAACAACCTGTAACTTCCGCTTGAATCCTCGCTTGATCTCCCTCTCCTTTGGCCGACCCTGTAACTCCATCCCATACTTAACACTCTTGGAGAGTACCTACACAGCTACAGAAACAAAGACCTGTCAAAGCATAATTCTCCATCACAGCATAAACATCATAGAATCAAAAATATGATAAACAAATGAATGCATTTACAGTTAACACAATCAATTGGGAAAAATCTTGAAGAACTTTATTGATAACAAGGAGAATTACAACCCATAAGAGGTCTAATCCAGTGCCATACTCCCAGCTTCAAGCCTTCTTCACCTCATGAATCAGTAAGAACATACCAACAATAACACAATGCTCTCACCTCAATACTGAAACTAGTAGCACTTCCTTACAACTCATAATAATTCAGCCTCTTGATCTCTTGGATGAGAGACCCTTTTATAGATGATTGCAGGAGGTTGAGTTATCAATGGGGATGATGAATTCCTTTCTATTTTTAGGAATTGGTTCCATGAAAGAGGGGATTTGGAGGGGGTTTCCTAATTCCCTTGGTCATCCTTAGGCAAACTCAGAGGGGCAACTGGCATAGGAGAACTTTCTAGAAATTTCCATGAGCAACCAACTCTCAAACTCTCCTAGAATTTTATCCTACCTCACCCATCACACCTACTAGAGGGCAAAACTGCGATGCATGGCACTTTGACAGTGTAGTACCTGCTATGCATAGCACCCTAACACAGGGCTTTCAACAATGATTCATTTTAGGCACTTTCTATATGATTTTTGAGATGGAACTTTTGGGGAATGAGGCATTCAGATGACTTAGTTCCTTTAGGGAATAAAACAACTATTTTAGGGTTGATGAACCCTAATACATCGACATGTAAGTTGGGTTTGATGTGCCTAAATATGTTTGTAACAGTTTCCCCCTAAATCATGAGGTCATAATTGTTCATGTCGGGTGAAATGCTTTATCATGAGGATCGGAAGTTTCGAACTGGAAGGTGACCTGCATCATGATTATATGAATTTTCATGAATTAGCTAAGGGAGGCATTCCCATGCTCAAATTTATAAACTTTCATTACATGTACATAGATCAGAAAGTGGTCTGCAGATATAGACTTGTAATCCATGATTGGATGACCATCTATGTAAAGCCTTTGTCCATTTGATGTTTTTTTACTCCTGAATATATCACAACCCAGATGGATGAAACTAGATCCAGGGTCTTCAAACGTGTTCAATTTTCACTCAATGTATGAGTCAAACCATGCGAAAAGATGTTTTGAGGTCGAACTTGGAGAGACATCGTCTAATTACCAGCCAATGATGTAAGTTGTTAAGAGGTATCACCAATAATGATGATGATCCTCAAAGTACTACAGTACATTTTACGTGGTGTGAATAGATGATTCAATGTCAAACACCACGCAAAATCTTTCGGTCGAAGGCCATTGATGTCAACCTGTCACTGGAAGAGAGAAACTTGCCATTGATGTATGCAAGCTTCAAAGCACTGAAAGGATGTTTCTAAGTCAACGTTTTGGATAATGAGTTGATGTCAACAAGAAGTGACTTGTTTTAGGAGGGCGTTGGTGTATCCCACATCTATGACATGAAATGAAATAAATGATTTTGGAGATGAAAACGAACTGACGACACAATGGTTCAGGAATGTCGGTCATGAAAATGAAGTTTTTTCATATTGCAATGGATGAGACTTTAACTGGATGACTTCTCTTGAACATATCAGTGACACTAAGATGAATTGGCAGAGTTAACCTAAAAACATGGATAGAGTGATAGACCAATGGTATGATGACCAGCAAATGGAATAACCCAACCCAACTCAATCACGGAGATGAAGTGAAAGTGTCATGTTCAAGAGTGACTTGCTACCATAAGTTTTCAATTTCTTTTCCCTTTTTCCCCAGTCATTGCTGACCAGTACCTCTTTATTTTTTATCAATATTGAGGAGGATAACATATGCTTGTTCTATAATTCACCCTTCCAAAAAACCCATCGCTATTTGATGTTTTAACGAGTCTAGCAACGGTGAAGCTTGGTCTTGTCTAGATGGACAAGTTTGTCGCTATTATGATATTTTAACAAGTTTAACGACAAAGATAACTTGGTCCTTTTCATGTTTAGAGAGTTTGAAAAGGGACAAAAAGAAGACTATAAGTTCTTTTTCATAAAATAATCCCTCGGGTCTAAAAAAGGATAAAATAATACAAGAGAGATGTCATTTCCAATACTTTAACGAGCTGGAATAGATAAGCGCTAGACAATACTTTCTTATTTAGAGAGTCTGAAAAGAGTTTAAATACGAATCCATTTTGAGGAATGAGTGGTGTCTAGTGTAGCAACTGGTTCTGGTGATGTTGGAACTTCTCAAAACATGTTGATTTATGTGAAGAGGCTGGCTGATAAGGCCACTCATTGCAACTGTTCCTCAAAAAATGGTAAAACAACCAAGTAAAAGCGTATGATCGGCCAAGAGATGGTGGTGATGGAATGAAACAACCAATGCTCATCTAACAAAAGAAGCTGATAAAATGGCAATCACAAAGGTTAAAATGGAAATGGGTTCATTTTTATGCAAGCTTGAACCATGGGGAACTATGCTTCAATTCAGTTTCATGTTTATGCAAGCTTGAAATGAAAAATTATGCTTGAATTGGTTTACATGCCCCCAGCATGATGAAAAGGAGAGTCTCTGGCAACTAGATGGAAGTCGTTGTAGTGAAGCAGGATGCTTATCCAACACCTTTTGGCTTCGTCCAGATAGACAGAGGTGAATGGGGTGATTCCATTCACATAACCTACAGGGAAACTTAACTTTACCATTAGGTGCATGCCCCCCAAGCTTCATTACATTCACATAAGTAGACTACTCATGGCTATCAGGTGGATGAAATGAAGGTTCTTTTATGAGATCAAGTGAAAGACACGACTGGGATTTTATGAGATATAATCAAAGACTCAACTTGGAACTTGCGACCTTGTTTCATTTTTAAATGAGCTTGACATGAGTCAAGGAACTCTGCTCAAATTCCTTGTTTCATTTTTCAATGAGGTTGACACAAGACAAGGAACTGTCCTCATATTCCTTGTTTCATTTTTTAACAAGGTTGACAAAAGACAAGGAACTATCCTCATAAGCGTTATTTCATTTGTTTTAATGAGGTTGACACAGTAAAATAACTATCCTCAAGAACCCTTGTTTCATTTTTTAACAAGGTTGACACAGTACCAAGAACTATCCTCGGGAACCCTTGTTTCATTTTTAATGAGCTTGACACTAGACTAGGAACTATCCTAGGGAACCCTTGTTTCATTTTTTAACGAGATTGACACAAGACTAGGAACTATCCTCAGGAACCCTTGTTTCATTTTTTAACGAGGTTGACACAAGACTAGGAACTATCCTTGGGAACCCATGTTTCATTTTTTAATGAGGTTGACACAAGACTAGGAACTATCCTCCGGTTCCTATCATAACTCATAAGAAGTCATGAAGGAGAGATCCGGTTCCAATGCCCCTAGTATATGATGTACAACAACATTGAATTGATCGTTAGTCAATGTAGGTGTGGAATAGGTTGCCACATAATTAACCCATGGCTGGGATGATACCATTGGTACAAAAGGACCATTTAGGGAAGATGGTTGACTAGGAGCTATATTTGGACTGGGAAATGAAAGTTGGTCAATGGTGACAATCCTACCTTCAAGCGGGAAACAAATCACTCAAAAGAGTGTTGAAACAATAACTCCCATACCATAAACATAGTCGCGCCCAAGAAGTAAATTGTAATCTAAAGGTCCTAGGACTACCATCACATTGAGATAAATGGTTTTTCCTCATAAAGTAATAGGTAACTAAGGAAGGATCCCTAATGGTCGACTGGTTCCTCTGTTAAAGCGCAACAGATTCTATGTAATAGGTACAAGCGGTGGTGAACCAAGCGCTTTCCAAGCAGTTGAGGAAAGGATACTCACTATGCACCTTCGTCTATGATAGTGCCAGATACAATCATTTTACAAACTTGTACTATGATCTGGAAAGGCACATAAGAAGGAAGGTGGAATCCTGCCAGTCGATTCCAATCAAAGGAAGTGACTCGACTACTTGGAGGGGGTACCGTAGAAATGGGAGAATTAACCCCTTGAGTACGAGAACTGGAGGATTTTCCTCCTGTCTTGATGGAACAGGTGGACTACCCCCAAGCTCATTTGAATTTGAGGAAACAAAAAGAACTTGAGTGGTATGGTGTTCACTCTCTTTGGAAAAGGTACAATTTACCGAAGGTGAATTTGAGTCAACTGTTACCTCGACTTGTTGATTTTGGTCGGGTATAGACTCATAGGATTCACTTTCAGAGAGAGTGGGTTTGACTGACGACTGATTTTGGTCAGTCAATTCATCAACTAGTGAAGAATTTATGGAAAGTTTCCTGTAACCAGATGGAAATCACTGCGGTGAAGGAGGATGGTTATCCAACACTTTCTTGGCTTCATCCAAATAGGGATAAAGGTGAATGGGGTGATTCCCTTCACATAACCTACATCGAAACTTGAGCTTTCCCTTCTTTCCATGAACTTTACTATCACTAGTTGATGGTATGTCACCAACATGATCTCCAGAGGTTGATGACACGGGATGATGTGAACGGGAAGACCATTCTTCTAAGATCTAAGGAATATTAGGACAATTTTGAAGAAGATGGTCTCTTGCACAAAGTTTTCATGGATATCAAACTTTGTGAGGCTTAACAGATGGTTCCTCATCATATTTTTCATTCAAAGAAATGATCGCTCGGTTGCCCCTCTGCTGAATTTGCTTCTTCTTCTTGTTCTTCCCTTTCTTCTTCTTCTTAGCCACCTGGTTACTAGTACCAATACTTTCACCAAGCGAAGAGGAAGAAGGGGAGGAAGAAACAACCAAAGAAGAAGACAAAGGGTAAACTGTAGGATCAACTAGAAGTTGATTTTGTCCAGTTAGAGGTGTACTCAATTGCGGAGAAATCATGACATTTTGAACCAAAGAGGTTGAAAACAACCATACTGGCAAGCCAATGGTAAATCCTGGAAGGCAAAATGTAGCCATATAAGGAGCACCAATATTTCCGAAAGGAGGAAAAGGACTAGGATTCTCATCAAAAGGAATTCATTGATTGGTGGACTCTGGATTTGTCACCATATGTTTCAACCTAAGATCAACTAAAAAACAAGCATGGAGGATGTTATCCCTGGTCAATTAATTTTTACGACACTAGAACTTAACTTTTTTTTTTAAATTGATAAAGATGACTAGTTGCCTTCAATTTTAAATGAGCTTGAAAGGACAAGTGCTCTGATGGACCTTTTCTTTCAGAGAGTCGAAAAGGAATGAAAGTGACTACTCTGGAGAATCTAGACAAAAAGGTTTACCGGACCAATCTCAAAACTACAATATACACCTTGGTGATAAATTAAAGAGAAATTACCAAGGACTTCACGTATGGCAGTCAATATTCCCGAATGCTATGCTCAGTGCATTGCGATCGATAAGGCGGCAGACTTGGTTTCTTATGGATAAAGGATTTAAGCCTATTGGGGTCTCCCAATATATATATGCGATGGTACAGGGAGCACAAGTTCGTACTAGCACTTATCGAATCAAAGAGGAGGAATCACCCAACCTTTAGTGAAAATGATAGCCACTAGGTTTAAAGACGCCGGAACACGTCTCTAGCCTAGACCACTAGATGTGTTGCATTAAGTTCCAAAGCATTGTTAGATTAATTGAGGTTCATTTTAAGTTGATCTTGCTTAAAGATTTGCCTTTGAAGGTTCACCACGTGATGTATGTTCGCAATTCCTAAAATGCAACTATCATGATAAACAAACTTTTGATTTAGTTTGAACGATGAAAACCTTAGCTACTAAAGGATAGAGCAATAAGATCTTTGACAAAGAGCAAAGAGCACATATAATGCAATTTCCCTAGTTATTCCTATTAAGCATTCACAAACCTTAATATGCACAATGAAAAATGCATGTATTTGTTTTCAGCTCTCCTTAATGTGAATGATTCATGAAGGAAAACTAAATACAACAATGACTCAAAATGTTTCACACAAAATGACAATTTTCGATAATTTTTCTTCAAAGAGAGAAAGGAAGACACAAAACGACACTTTCAAGTTTGAAAAAAATATCTTTTCAACACTTTGAATGGAAACAAATCAAATCAAATGCACCAAAAATAGTTTAATCAATTAGAAAATGAAGGAGGAATTTACGATACTTCACTTTTTTGATGAAAACTGAAGATTTTATGACACTTTTTCTATCGAAACGAAAAATCAATTAACACTACTTTTTGACAATGGATTGTAAATGAAAAACAAATACACAAAAACATTCACTAATCCTAATCTAAATAGAGGTTGATCTCAATGATGTAATTTGGCTTCAGTTATGAGACATTGTTCATATTCAGCAAGCAACCAAACAGGAATGAAAGCTAGTCAAAAACCTCAACTCCTAGATGGGAAAATTGAGTTTCAGTCATCCATCACATTTAGCCTTTGGAGACAGTGAGATGCATAGCAAGTTGCCCATTTAGGAACTGAGATGCATCTCAGGTTACCGAAGGCTATGAAAAGTCATATTATCATGATGTATTGTATTGTAATTGATGCAGGTCACCTTCCAATTCGGAGCTTCCAATCCTCATGATAAAGCAAGAACATACCAACAATAACACAATGCTCTCACCTCAATACTAAAACTAGCAGCACTTCCTTACAATTTAGAATAATTTAGCCTCTTGATCTCTTGGATGAGAGATCCTTTTATAGATGATTGTAGGAGGTTGAGTCATCAATGGGGATGATGAATGCCTTTCTATTTTTAGGAATTGGTTCCATGAAAGAGGGGAATTGGAGGTGGTTTCCTAGTTCCCTTTGTCATCCTTGGGCGAACTCAGAGGGGCAAGTTGCACAGGAGAAGTTTCTAAAAGTTTCCATGAGCAACCAACTCTCAAACTCTCCTAGAATTTTGTCCTACCTCACCCATCTCACCTACTAGAGGGCCAAACTGCGATGCATAACACTTTGATAGTGCAGTACCTACTATGCATAGCACCCTAACATAGGGCTTTAAACAATGATTCATTTTAGCCACTTTCTATATGATTTTTGAGATGGAACTTTTGGGGAATGAAGAATTCAGATGACTTAGTTCCTTTAGGGCATAAAACAACTATTTTAGGGGTTGATGAACCCTAATACATCGACATGTAAGTTGGGATTGATGTGCCCAAATATATCTGTAACAATACGACACCTTAATTTGCAAATGACCAAGTGTTGTTTGTTGGGCAGCCCTTTGTAATTTATAGCACCTTTTGAATTTGAATTCGATCGTTCCCCCAAAATCTGGTCCATTAATGCTCCCTTGGTGGCAAACTTTCTCAAATCTTTCCCATACAATGCATCTTAAAAGCCTGCCACCCACTCCATTTGGTCTCAATTCAAGCATCACATCATGAATAGCGACTACAACAGTCACTTTCTAGCCAACCGAAGCAGTAGTGCAAACCCCCTTGTGCGGTCGCGGACCTTGTGACACTTTTCTCCTACGTGTAGCCTCGACATCGTGCAGCTCCTGGTAGAGTATTTTATAGTCCTGCACCTACTTTCAACTGTCTGGAGCACTAAGCCTATACTTCCCACAGCTAGTTAGGTGGCCACACCACCTGTATAGGGTTTCAACTGGTCATCCATCACTTTTCCTGGAAAACATTCACCTTTGATTGCTATTGGCTACACCGCGCACTGTATCATCTGCAACATTCCACCATGGGTGATCCCTTTAGTAATGTGCGGTCCAATCCAAGGCATCAAGCTAATCAACTCTTGGTGGTAGTCCGCAAATTTGTCAACGTAATCCTGCACACATTGTTTTATCACCCTGGTTTTCTTATCGAGAAAATCCTTTTTTTATTTCGGCCTCTCACTTCTTGACTTCTGCTTCCACTAAAGTGCTTTTCTCCCTTAATCAAACCCTTTCTTTCATAAGTTCTTGGAGCCTAAGATCACCTTGTCAGATTTCTTCCTCAAGTTCCAAGTGTTTTGCTTCATTCAGTTGCGCGATCCCTTCTTCCAAGACTCTGCGAGCCGTCATATCTATCATCACTGCTATGCGTGGACTAGGCACGTTATACTCTATGGGGATTACAAACGTGCATTCGAGATACATAATTTATAATAACATGCTTCTATTCAAGTGAATATGCTCACTCCATACTCCAGCCTCAGAGGCATCTTCTTTGTCATTTTCTTGCACGTTGTCCTATACGCCCATAGAGCCGCTAGTACGCGGAGGTCCCAATCAGTCCGCTATGCATCATATACCTTTTTTAGTGCTTCACACACTTCATTTAAGGCTGGTGCATGGATAACCTTCTACACACTCGTTCTTTCCATACTCCATTTTTCCAACCGGAGGGGTCATTCGCACAATTTCCTTGCCCTCACATGCTTATCTATTGTGTCTCCTAACATGAAGTCTATGTGCATCCAGGCAGGTTTTTTAAGATATGGATGTATCCATCTAGATAGGTGTAGGTGCAAAGCTTTCCATCTGGAAATCTTGTTGGTTAATCGCATCTCAAGCTTCCCAAGCCACATGTGCATAATTCTCCTGCATTCATGCCAATCCTCAAAGCTTCCTTGGTGCATGCCCCACCACCTCGTGGGCATAGCACGTAATACCCATTTCAAAGCCTCGAAACATTGTTGTTTTGGCACTTCTCTTTTGAATATGTTCAGGAAGGCATCTACCTTGCTTAACCCATCATACTTAGGAAGATCTCTTATTTCTATTGATATGCAGTGCAACAATCTTGTCATCATGTTGCAGTTCAGCGTGGTTACCTCATGTAATCAGTTCTGCCATCACTATATCTCTTCATCTAAATCCGATCTACAAGAGATTTCACTCTCCCATGAGATTCGCCCATCCACAGTGGGATTTACCCAGTCTTTCTCTCACACAGTTATCTTGTAGATGCATCTAAGTCATCGCCCCTTTCGTAGTCAGGCACTGGCTTTGTGTAGCGTGATCCTTCTGCAGGGTCCAAATGTACTACTATGCACATAGATGTTTTTCTCAAAAATCATCTTGCACTTCTTCAAATTTATCACCCATTCATGTCAGTGGCCCAATCTATTCCTAATAGCGTAGGGTAGGAACTATTGTCATCAAAAATCTCTATCACTTCAAAATCTGCCAGTGTGCTTGCTCCTTCAATATCTACGGTGATTCCCTACAATCTTCCCATAGCTAGGACCTTTTGTTGGTTCAACATTCACAGTTGGATAGGAGACCATTGCAACGTAGGCCTTCCCATGTGCTCCCATGTCTGCTTCGACAGAACTTTCACATCTGATCCTAAATCCAGAATCACTTGGTCCATCTCGTATTCTCCAAGCTACGTGGTGAATCGCATTTCTCATCGCGTGCTTTCCAATCTTCCAGACTATGCGCGGTTCTCCTGGCACTATCCCAATGCATCTATTTATGAATTCCTATAGTCCCTTTACAACCTTTATATCGCACAAAAACTTCATGCATGTTTCTAGGAATGCCGTGAGCATCAAGGGGTCCATTTTTGGCTCCAGTCTATCTTTTCTTCATGAAGTGGAGGCATCAACGAAGCTCTTCCTAGCTTCCATGAAGGTTTCCTTAGGATGCTCCAAATGAAACTCTGGTTCTTTCATCGAAGCCTTACAAACCCAAGTACTATATTCAGGCTACTTGCCTTTATCATCCCCCGTCATCATTCCACTCTGGAGCACAATGTTTACATTGGGGTCTTCCTCGCGTGGCTCAAACGTCATCATTTGCAAGTTCTGAGCACTCCTTTGTCACGCAACCTCGGTATCAGTGTGGGAAAATCCTTTGTCTCATGATCAAATAATGTATAATACAAGCATGAGGGGCTCATTGGATTTTTACAATCATGGGCATAATGTCTTGTTCCCCCACAATTGTAACATATCAGTTGTCTGCGACCTCTAGCAGGTCCTCCTCCACCTCAGCCTTATCCACGCCCCTGGAATTCGGTTCGTGCCACTCCTGCATTCTGGTAAAGGGGCCACGTTGTAGCCTGAAATTTGTAGGTGGGAGTCCTATCCATCATCAACTAATAACTTCTACAGGTGTGCTCATCATGTCCTACTGATCTATAGAAATTACAGAACAATTGTTGTGAATTTTGCGTGTACTTCTGCGATAAATGGTAGTTGTCTATAGCATGCTTTCCTCCTATTTGACAAATCGGGCACCACAATGTAGGTGACATGCTAGGTCCTGCTTGGGCCTCTGGTCTTAATGAATTGGTCCTCCTCCCATGAGGTAATTTGTGAACACTAGGCAGTGGTCCTTAGCATGACCTTGACCCTTACATTTAACACACTATACCTCATCACGCACTTCTGGGTGAGCTATCCTGTCTTGTTTCAGACTCTGCATCTCAAGGCACAAGTTTTTCAACTGCGTGTGGATTTGTTGAACTCCCAAGTTAGGATCCTATGTCGAGGTTTCATGTAGCCTCATTGCGATCTCCAAGGCCTCGTCCTGAGTTGTTAGCCTCGGTTGTGACAGTGCATTCCTTAAATGTGGCGTTAGCGACGCTACAAACCATTTGCAGTGTTGTCCATCCGTCAAAGTCATATTAGCTTCGCAAATTGTGCACTTCAATCTCTGATCCAACTCCCAAGGAGTCTTTCTTGGT
Source organism: Pinus taeda (assembly GCA_000404065.3). Classification (NCBI taxonomy): domain Eukaryota; kingdom Viridiplantae; phylum Streptophyta; class Pinopsida; order Pinales; family Pinaceae; genus Pinus; species Pinus taeda. Next base: position 39,630 of record APFE030940755.1, read on the forward strand.
AGACTGGTGATCTCCTTGAACTCAATAACTGATTGCACCTCTAACTTTGGTTTACTAAATTCTCTATTCAGCGTAGTTTGGATGTTCGCGATCCCTATATTCATATTGTCATTAGAATGCTTAATATACCAGGTCAACGCATGATCCTATAGAGCGCTAACCGACGTCACTTTCTTTATATTTTCATTCGTAACTCCCTTTGTTTCCCATACAACTTTTATCATGAACCAAAATTTTTCTAGATCTTCATTTCCTACTCCCTTGAACATCGACAACTTTATCGCACTTGCCATATTGACTCGTGGTGGTGGCAGAGGTGGTATGGGAAAATATGGGGTTGAAGATGGTGAAAGTAGTGGTTGTGTGGGTAGGGGTGGTATGCATGGAACCCTCTTCCTTATCAAATTGATAACACTTCTTGGTGAGACCTTTGTAATCTCTTCCCCGTTCCCTAGCAAAGGTGAAATCAAGGGGCTAGTTTCTAGTTATGCACTACCTTTGTTTCTATAAATTCTCCCACTTCACGTAGCCCCAAACATTAATGTATTTGCATAATCCACTTTTCACACAATAGCATTTTAATCCAAGTGTTCAGAGACTTAACGTACTTACCTCACAATCCTTTGAGAAAGCATTGTTTTGCCTCGCTATAGCTAACTAAAGTATCTACTACAAACTCAGTAATGAATCCTCTTATAATTCCATTGAGCCAATGATCAACAACATGCACAATCTTATCCTTCGATGCTTCCAATCTGTGCACCAATTCTGGAGTCCACACAATAGGATTATTAATTTTCCACCTTCCTTGCTATCTGTGAGCTTCGCGATCCACTCGTAAAACTCAGTAGGCAAAGAGGCGAATACAATTTCATGGATTTCCATGTACAAGTATCAATCTAACCACTTTTCCTTTGATAGTTATGGATTCCTATTATCCTACACCGAAAACTCATGAATATTGCTATCCAACCAATCTTTAATTTCTTTCTTAGTTGGATTCTAGTGATACAACATCAGACATCTCTACGCAGATTTCGATCCTAGCAACGGAACCATTTGTTGGCTTGTTGGGGCCTAACTTAGGTTTGGAGTTAATTAGCCAAACAAATCCCTGTACTACTGGCCCTTTTGGTAACAGCCTGCGTGGCATGGATTGAGGTCTCACCTGAAGTAGTATGGTGGGGTACTTGAACCAGGTTTCTGCACCCCTGAGATGTTTGTGGGGTTGATTTGGTCCAACTGAGAGTCCCTTCATGTAGGTTACTTCGCACACTTCCCTGGCCTTCACGCCCTGATATATTCACCTTCACGCAACCCCAACCAAGTGTTGTGGGGCTTCTGCATTTCTCGAGCAGCAATCTGCACTATTTTCCTAAGTCACACCCGAAATCTTACTTATCTTCTTATAATGGTTAGTTATCTTCACGTAACTAGATGCCTTATATTATATTTACTTATTCAGCACATTCATATGAGTTCGTGCAGTAAATAAATAGTAAACTTGCAATTCATACCCAATAATACATAAAATGGGAAAAGAGACACAAAAATATGTTAATTCTCTTTTATTAATTCTTCCCATGGTTATAGACTCGACCTGCTCTATGCACTCAGCTGCAGGGGTCCTCGCACTTAGCTGCAGACTACTAGACCTCTTCGCACTCAGCTACAAAGCCTTCTCCTACTCTACGACCCAAAGAAGTGACTTACACTTTGACTCAATGCTTCATCAATTCCTTAGATCCATCCATGCTTCATTAGGTTCCCTTTTTTCTACACTTAGAGCCTCACTCTATTTATACAATCCCATGGTCCGTGGACCATGGGTAGATCCTTCAAACTGACATTACATTACAAAACAAGGGTGGGCAACCCTATGACTCTATTAGAAGTTCGCGCTCCACGCCCATAATTTGTGGAGTCTTTACAATGGACATAATCAAAACTTGGGCTTTAAGCCCCAAAACATGCCTTGGGGGGATTCCACGCCCGCCAAGCTCTTATCATGAGAGGCTTTGTTTCTTCTTTTTAGCAACCCTTGCTTCCTCATGGTTCATCCATGATGCAAAATCCATCAACTATAAGTCCCCTAGTTTTGCATTCGGGTCCCATACATTCAGATCTGTCAAGGCTAAGCTATGTAAGTAGAACTCAGATATTTTAGCCCTATCCTCCAATGTTCTTTGATCACAAAGATCAATGAACTGTTTATAATCCTAGAATGGCATAGTGCCTCTCTGTGCTAGGGTCTTGATTTGGAATTGCAGCCACTGTTCCTTAAGGTATAATGCATAGGACTTAGCTATCATCCTACACTTGATTTCCTCTAAGGATAGACTGGCCATGGATTCCAATTGATCCTCTCTTTCTTATAGGTATCGTTTTAACCATGCATTTTCTGCCTCGAACTAAGCTTTCATTATTTCTTCTTTGTCCCTCAGGCTACTCAGTTCTCTTCCCATCTCTTTAACTTTTTCCTCCATGTGACTTATGTCCTCCACCGCTTTGGATTTGGCAATCTGCATCCATCTATGTTTTTTTTTCCCTTTCTTTCTCAAGTTCAAAGAATAATGGGATGGAAAAATTTTGTGGAATGACCCTACCCCCTTCAATAAACCTATAGTAGGAGTCAAGGTTAGGTTGAGGACTAGTTTCCCTTAGCTATGGATCCTCCTTCTTGGATTCTTGCAACATACACCCTTCTTTATCCAATTTTTGAGTTTCCTGTAGGTTTAGCAGAGTTTCCTATAGGATTTCCTCTGCTTCATGTAGGTCCTTCTATGTATCCTATAGGATGCCTTTTCCTTTGGATGAGGCAGATCTAGTCACAGGCCTTCTCACATAAGTGATAGGAGACTTGGGGGGGGCTTGTCTTGATGATCCTTCTCCTTTAGTTTTCATAAGAGGAGCCATCTTCTCCTAATGTTTGGGTGAGTATTCAATAACAATAGGAAACTTGGTGGGAGTTTGAGTTTTTCCCGACCTTATTCTTGTACTTTTTATTTTCCTAAAGTACAATTGAGTTTGTCTCTGTCTTTTGCCTTTTTGTTTGATAGGGGTACTATGGGTAGTGAGGGTAGTTGTTGCCTCTTTCTTAGTGGGTTCTGGAGATACCCTGGGTGATTCCTCCTTGTCTTCTACCTCCTCTTTTCCATTCCCCCTCTCATCTCTATCTTTCTCCTCTTCTTCTCTCTCTAGTTCCTCACTTTGTTCATCAGTTTCCTCCTTTGCATCTTCTTCTGTCTCTTCAACACTTTCCTTCCCTTTTTATTCCTCTTCTTCCTCATCTATTTCCTCTTCATTCATCTTTGTTTATTCTTCATCCTTTTTAGTTTCTTCTTCATCATTCTCTATTTCTTCTTCATCCCTTTCACTAGAAGTAGGGCTCTTTTCATATTCAAAGGATTTTATATTTCCCTCTGTCTGCATGTCTCTAAAAGTTTTCCATGTGATAGGGATTCTGATGTTTTAGAGGGAATATTCTATGATAAGTCTAATTAACCCATGATGGGCTAGCTATTCATGGTTTTTTCATGCACCTTCATTCTCATATCTATCACTAATTGAAGAAATAAGTAGGGGATGTTGAGTCTATTTTGAGGAGGTGCATCTACTCCAAACCTCAATTCTTGAAGAATCCTAAATTGGTATCCATATACCACACTGTACCTACCTTCACATGACATATACTCTATAAGGTGGTAGCTAATTTCATTCCAAAGATAGGGTAGGCTTGCTCTCCTCACTCCATTTTTGTCTTCCATGGCCTCCTCTCCTTATAAAAAGAATATCTTCTTTGCGGTTTGGTTATTTCCCTTATTCTCCTTTCTCCAAGGTACTCCTAAGGTAAGTGTGATAATTATGCATATGATTTCAGGGGTGAGAACTATGGAGAGGCCTCTCACCACAATAGTGGCATGGGTCCTAGTTGGCGGAATGAGGGAGAGAGCAAAATCTCTATCTACTTCATTATCATACCCCCTCAATTTCTCAAAGAAACCCATCCAACTGTGCCTTGTGAATATCTCTAGCACATGACAGTGCTGATGAATCCTCCCTATGCTAATGGGCTCCCTTTTATTAAATCCTCCTATCATTTTATCTTATCGATGGAGTGTTATATAGGTCTGCTACAAAATTGAATGAAGGATGAAATTTAAATGAAAATTATGTGTATGGAATTCCCTTATGCTGCAGTTACTTTCAACAAACTAGAATATTTTTTTTTTATGTTCCTTTCACTTGGAAAAATGTGGGGAAATGTAGAGCCTACCTCCTTATCACTGCTTGATGAAGCTAATGAAACCACTCAATAACAATAATGTAGGTGTTGGACTGTATCCTGTATGATCTCCTGTAGGATCCTATAGGTGGTACTACACAAGGAAAAAATGAAATTTTCCTTTCTTGTAGACTGCTTGAGGGCCGAGAGCGACTTTTCTAGTGTGGAGCCTCGAGAATGTGAATGCTTCTATGCATGGGGATCAACGTTTATTTTGTCATTCTTCTCACCTCATAATAAACTCCCACTTTGAGCATCCGTAACTTAACTAATTTCGAACTCATCCTTGCTTTTCTTGACTTGATTGTTGCCACATGTGTAACGACTAACTTCTTTCTCCTCGTTGACTGAACAAAGGTGGCCAAGCTAACTAGCCACCTTTTGCTTATAAACCAACTCTTTCACAACTTTTACATCTTTTGATAACATTATGCTAATGAGAGAGTGCAAGAGAGATACTTACATGTGGTAATGATGCCTTGATGTTGTTTGTTGAAGAATGAAGTCTTTGTTGTGTGTTGGTTGCATGTGCTTTTCTCCCTTTTTTTTATTGTCCTTTGATGATGTTCTTTGGTTGCATGGTACTTGGTTTTGATGATGATGATTCTGATGTTGTTGGTAGGCTCTAGAGGAGATTCTTCTACCTCTGGATATTCCATGCTTGAAGCTGACTATAACCTATGATTTTTTTTGTGTGGGATAGGATGCTACAGGATTTCCTACAAGATTTCCAGTATCTGCTTCACCCTCAAAATTCTTAATCATTTTCTACTACCAGAACCTGAGGATGGTTGGCATGGTCATAGAAGGGGTCTATGGATTTGTGAATGAGGAAAATATCCTTCATGTGTTGTCCCCTTTCTCTCTATCTTCATCCTCTTTTCTCTGTGTTTTTTTCTTTGAAAACTGAAAAAATTTTGAAACTGATTGTTTTGATGAATGCAAGGGTGATCATGGTGGAGAGAGCTATGGTGATGAGATGGTTAAGTAGGAATTTATTTTTTTGACATGGGCGTGTCATCCCCTTCCTCTAGGGTTACTTCCTTTAGGATTCCCAAGCCACTGTAATTCCTAGGTTTTTAGGGAATCCTGTAGGTCCCTTTTGATTCTCTTTTGTTTCTCTAATCGTCCTCCTGCTGACCTGCAAACAATATTCTCATAATTTTCCATTTCTCTTATTTATTTATTTTATTTTTATTGCAAGCAACTAGTCTACCTCCAAGAGGTTTTCATCCTAGCTGCTTGCCCTGGGTGCCTCAAGAGAGGTTTTCACCCAAAGAACATTTTATTTCTATTTCTTTTTTACACCATTGGGCCTCCTCAAGAGGTCTTAGGTGCCTCATGGAGGTTTTCATGTGAGTCTCCTTATTTTTATCTTCTTCTTTATTCCCTTTTTTCTTTTTTCTTAGTGACTTGATGAGGTAAGAGCTGAGACTTGCTCCACCACCATCATTGTTTTGCTGATACCATTAATGAACTCTTGCTTTGATAATGGCCTTTTGTAAACCTCCAATCTATGCCCATTAACAAGTAAAGAAATGGCCTCTGAAACTATGGTTCTAATCTGCACTGAACCATTATCATGACATTTCTCTATGACATAAGGCCCTAACCATCTAGTCCTTAACTTTCCCTTAAAGTCTTTATATCTGGAATCATATAACAAAGCCCAATCACCTTCTTGAAATTGCTTGTCCTTGATGTTCTTGTCATGCCAAATCTTCCTCTGAATTTGAGTCACCTCTGTGTGTAGGAGGGATTGCATTCTGAACTCATCTAACCCATTCAACTGGATATATATCCCTTTTTGTGCACTGTTGAGATCTAGATCTTGTTGGGTTGCCATCCTCAATGTATTGTACTCAAATTCAATGGATAGCAGGGCCTTCTTCCCATAGACCAACTCATAGGGTGTGAATTCAGTGGTGGTCTTCTAGGTGGTATTGTAGGCCCAAGTGACCTCAACTAATCTATCTTCTTAATCTTTTATGCTCCTACTAACCACTTTGGTCAGAATGCCCTCCAACGCTCTGTTGGTCACATCCACTTGCCCACTAGCTTGTGGGTGATAAGGAGTGGAGTTTCTATGCTTGATCTTATGCTGGCTTAATAAGTCTTCAATCATGTTGGATGTAAACTCACTGCCTTGATCAGTAACTAGTTCTCTAGGGTACCCAAACTTGTAAAATACATTTTTCCTTAAAAACTCAGCCACCTTCTCAGTTTTTGTTGCGTTGATTGCCTTGGTTTCAACCCACTTGGTCAAATAGTCAGTACACACAATGATGTACTACTTTTTCTTAGAAGGAGGGTCAATAGTTCCAATGAAATCCATGCCCCACTTATCAAATGGCTCGAAAGTCACTTGAGGATGCAGAGGCATTTCATCCCTTGGAGTAGGCTTTCCCATCCTTTGGCACTAATCACACTGACTAGTATATCTTCTCACATCTTGATGAAGAGTGGGCCAATAATAACTAGCTTGTAACACCTTGAATGTTGTCCTCTTGACTAAAAAGTGACCTCAACAAGGCCCATCACGACAGATCAGAAGGATGTCAAAGACTTCCTCCTCCCTAACACATCTTCTCAAAATTTGATCTGGGCCTAGTTTGAAGAGGTTGTACCCAATCCAAGTGAATGGGGCGCTCTTCCTCACAATCTTTCTTTTTGCTTTGGAGGACAAACTCAGTGGGAACTGTGTGGCCACCAAATAGTTTTCTATGTCAGAAAACCATGGAAAGAGAATTTAAATGATGAATAAGTGTTCATCTGGTAACTGATAATCAACCATTCCTTCCTCCTCTGCAGGCAAAGTTAATCTAGACAAAAAATCTGCAACAACATTTTCCTTGCCAGACTTATTAACAATAATTAGATAAAACTGCTATAATAAAAGTAATCATCTAATAATCCGAGCATTCACATCAGGTTTATTCATTAAATATTTAATTGCATCATGTTCAGTATGTAGAAATGTTTGATAACCTGTAATGTAATGCCTAAATTTGTTCAATGAATGCACAAAAACCAGGAGCTCCTTTTCGGTCACTATGTAGTTCAATTCAACCTTTGACATATTCTTACTGATAAAGTAAATGGCATAAGGCAATTTGTCATCTATTTGGCCTAGAGATGCTCCTAAGGCTTTGTATGAGGCGTCAGCATGTATATTAAAAGGAAGGGCCCAATTTGGGACTCGAAGAAAAGGTACAATGGTCAACATGTACTTCAGGGTGTCTAGGGCCTCTTGACAGCTTTTTGACCATACAAAATCAGAGTCTTTGGCCAACAACCCAAATAAAGGAGAAGATAACTTGCTGAAGTATTTTATAAACCTCTGATAGTATCCGGCTAAACCTAGAAAATTCTGGCATCTCTCTACTTTTGCAGAGGTGGGACCCTTTGGATGATGGCTATTTTGTTTGGGTCCACCTACAGTGCCCTCTAAGATATCGAATGACCTAGCACAGTCCCTTTAGTCATTAAGAACTCACATTTTTTGAGACTAATGGATAGGTTCATTTCAATGCATTTGTTCAACACCTTACCTAAGTTGGACAGAGCCTCCTGGAAATCACACCCATAGGGTGTGAAATCATCCATATAAATCTCTACTCCATCATGGACTTGTTTGACAAAGATACTCAGGACTGCTCCCTAGAAAGTTGCAAGGGCACTGCATAGGCCAAAAGGAAGGACCCTATAGGTGAAACTACCCCAAGGACAAGTGAAGTTGGTATTATCCTCATCTTACAGGCTTATCTGGATTTGATTGTACTCGCTGAATCCATCTAGGAAAGAGAAAAACTTTTTCCCTGCCAAGCCATCTAGCACTTGGTCAATGAAAGGTAGAGGGAAATGGTCCTTCTTTGTGGCTTTGTAAAATCCCTATAATTGACACAAATCCTCCACTTCCCATTTTTCTTTGGAACCAACACCAAAGGAGAAACCCACTCACTGTTTGAGATAGGGTAAATGAATCTTGCATCTAGCATCTTTTGTAGTTCTTCTTTGACTATATCCTTGAGAGATGGATTCATTCTCCTTTTGGGTTGTCAGACTAGTTTGCAACCTTCTTTTATATAAATGTGGTGAGTACACGCCGAGGGGTGCACTCCCTTCATTTCTTTGTAACTCCAAGCAAAGGCATCTAGATGTTCCTTTAGCATGTTACACAACTTTTCTTCTTGGTGTATAGAAAGAGATGGGTTGATTTTAAAAGTTCTCTCAAAGCTGAATTCTATGGTTTTGACATGGGTAGGGTTCGAATAAGCTAAGAATATATCAATATATGGTTTTTCTAGGTTTCCTTTACTACCTCCTCTAAGGACAATGTGCTGGGAGTTTGACTTTGGAGTATGTGTTCAATCAAATCATCTTCAGCTGGTTATCCTCCTCCCATGGATGTTTCTAAGGTATAGAGTTGGGATGAATAAACTTCATCTTCTTCCTCCTCCTCTAGCCAGAAGGGTAAGTCATGTTCTAGAGATGGCTAGGCAGGAGGGTACAAGACCAAATGTTTTGACATATGCCTATTTTTTATAGTCATATTTCCAGCCTTACAGCTCATGTAGGCATCGATAGTGGCTAACTAGGGCCTCCCAAGGATGAGAGGGTAACCAGTAAGCTTGGCCTTATGCGGGAGAACTAGGAAATCTGTAGGGTACTCCCAAGAATCAATGGAGACCATCACATCCTCCACAATCCCTTCAGATGTCATTGTGGAATGGTCTGTAAGTTGCAGGATTGTTGTGGTCTTTCTCAATGAACCCTGGAGGTTGAGCTTGAGCATGGTGTCCATGGTCATCACATTAAAGACAACCCCAAGATCAATCAAAGTGTGTGGGACATTGGTGCCATTCATGTGAACATCTACTACAGGGCTTCCAAGGTCCAAATATTTTGGACAAATTACCTGCCCTAACGTTAAGTCAAATAGCTGTCCAATGACATTAATGTTAGGGGCTTCTATTTTTCGCCTCTATGGATGTTTGAAGAACTTCTCCTTAATCAACTTGTTTCAAATAGGTATATCTTTTATAGCTTGGAGAAGTGGAATTTTGACACACAAAATTTTCAATTCTCCCAGAAGTGCAATCTCTTTCGGGGTAGGCTGGATTGGTTGAGTTAATCTCTCAAGAAAAGGTGGTTGATTTACTTTAGGCATGCTTTCCTCTCTTTCTTCCTCACTCTCCCTAGGTAGAGGTAAAGGTTGGTTTTCCGGGAGTACTCTCTTAGATCTTAGGTTGATTTCCTAAATCTCCACAACATAAGCAGGATAGGATGTCTCTCCATTGTATACTTGATGTGCATGTACATTTTTCAGGTTCAGATTTGGATGGGCATGCATCTAGGGTTTTTTAGGTGGAGTAGGGTGTAAACGTTGTGGTTGAGTAGGTGGTGAAGGCAATAAATTTGGAGCCTTGTTGTATGGGAGCCTTCACCCTTGGGGCGGTGCATTCCACTAAGGTTGTGGTAGAGCATATGGTTGAAACAACTGGCTGGTCAGCTAGGAACGATACTAAGGTGCAAAAGACCAAGGAGGAGATGTAGACTAGGAAGGATGAGCAGGGGGCCCCCAAGAGGGAATGGATGTGTTCTAGTTGGGGTTGTTAGATGAATGGGATGACCCTTGCATGCCTTGCTGGTATGGATGAGGCCCATGAGGTCTCCTTTGATTTATGTAGCAGAGTTGTTTAGTCACCCCTTCAGCTCCCTAATATAAAGTGTTTAGTCCAGATAGTGAAGGGCACTTGTCTGTGGAGTGGTTTTCTTCAAAGACTTAGCAAACTTCAATCAGGTTTAATGGACATTCATTCCTAGGGTGCCTCCTTATGCATCTAGGGCAGAAAACGGCTAAGTCTCTCTCTGCTTCCTCCTATTCTCTCTTAATGTGCATAGTTTCCATCTATAGGGCAAGGGTTTGCAACATATCACTCTTGAAATCTTTCAGCATGTTTCCAATTCAAACCTTTATGGATGTATTGGAAGAGGATGGCCTGACCATAGGTTAACTACCCCTACCCTTTTTCCTAGCTATTGTACAATAGTTTCTAAAGACATTCTTGATATCTTCATAGGGTAGCTAGTAGATGCCCCCTCCTACTAATAGGTTTAAGGTATCTAGAATATCTTCTCTTAACCCTCTAATAAGGACTAGCTTCAGTGACTCATGGTCAAGTGTGCACGTGGCCCTTTTATAGCTAAGATGGAATCTTTCTTCATAATCCCCTAGGGATTCATCATACCCTAAGGTCATCCTAAAAATTTCCTCTTAGTATCTTTAGACCTACAGTAGTCTCGATACTTGTTAATGAATTCTTGCTTCATTTGAGCCCAAGTTGTGATGTTATCCCTAGGTAAACCCATGAACCAGCACAAAGTTGCATCCTTGAGAGTGGATGGGAATAGTTTCAACTTCTGCTCAGTATTTTTGTAATCATAGGTTCTGCATATGACATCAAACTCAAACAAGAAAGTGTCTGAACCTTCTGAGGTCAAGCCATGGAAATGAGGAAAGGAAGAGGGGCTTATATTCTTCATCTTGGTATCCCCACTGGTTTCCCTAATGGGGAAGGCACCCTCAACTCTTTCTCTATTTCCTCTATCATTTCTATTTTCATCCATTCGGTCAGTTGGGATGGGTTCTTCTTCTTATTCTCCCATTGTAGGCTCTTCAAATATCTCTGGTTGTTCACCTAAGGGTTCCTCCAATTCACATCCATTGAAGAAGAGGGAAGGTTGGTTGTTTGAAGCAGTGGGGGTATTTGGAAAAAAATTCCCTAAGCTATCCCTATTCCTACAAGGCATGAAAGAAGTGTTTTTGTTTTGTTTTGTGTTTTTTTCAAGCTTTGAAAATAATTGCAAAATTGAAATTGTAGACTAAATGAAAACTAACTTCTTGAATGAAATATTACTTGCAGAATGGAAAGGAAAGCAAAGAATGCGGAATGGAAAAGAAAGAAAACTAAATTACTTTTGTAGAAATGAAACTAATAGCAGAATATCAGAGACAGGAATGGAAGAAAGAAAGAAGTAATCACATATTACTTAGACACCTCCCCAGAAATAGCGCCAAAAGGTGATGAGCACCAATATTGCAGCAAGAATGCTGCAAATCTAGGGCTGCCAACTTTACTTTATCAACCCAGGGTTCGTACAAACTTGGACGTGACAGTGATGTATACACAAGTAAATGTGATGGGTCTGCTCGTTGTAACTGCTAAGCTAGCAATATACCATTAAGGTTTTCAAACTAGACTTCTATGGATTCAGAAGAAGCTTGATTACCAATGAGGGAAAGAGAAATCTACTCTAAGAGAAAGCTTGTCTACTACAGTAAGGAAAAAGACTAAAATCAAATGCTAAAACACACCATTTTCTAACTAACTGCTAAGAGGCTATGCTTCGAAAGAATTCTAAGTGAACATGTATACAATCCTATTGTACTAAGCATGCAAATTCAAAGCATCAAACATTCTACTACTATGCATGTAAATGAATAAAATAATTATGTTTTTATTTTTGTTTTTTTATGTGAAAGTGTGAATGCTAATCCCTTTTGGTGATGTAGCAGGTGACTTAGGGATGATGGTGAATGGCTAGAAGGTCGGGGATACCAGTAGGGGACATTTTCTAGCTTCCTAGAGGCTTTTTCCTCAATTCAGCCTCAAACTAGGCCACTATAGATAAACCTACAGGATGTCCTAATGTGTTATACAGAATGTCTTGAAAACCTACAGGAACCCCTGTATTTCTACAGAGTACAACTGAGAGAAAAAGGATGGGTGTTGAAGGTGATGGAAGGCTTAGGGAAGGTGGTTGGTGGATGGAATGAGGCAAGGGAGTGCCTAGGACTACTTCAGAACTCAAAACCAAGGTTGGGAGATGGTTGGATTTTCTCAACAAGATTGGAGAAGTTTCCTTGTGAAATGATGAAATTGGTGAGCGTTTAAGTGAAAGAAAGGAATGATCATGGATGGATGAAGTTGGAATGAGGTTGTTGACTATGAAATCTCTCTGTACTTTTGAAACACCTACACTACATCAAACATTGGAATTTACCCAAAAATCATATAAACAAGAAGAATTTCAATTATCTAAGGAAAGTAGAATTTCATGAGCTAGCTGCCTACTTCATGCATGAGGATAACTTGTATAATAATATGGAACATTGATGAGATCTACTCTAATATTGAAGATGGAAGAAATGATAACTAAATCCTACTCTTGCAAACTAATCAAATGCTGGCCTAAGTACAGAAAACCCTAAATTCCATGAGAAACTAGAATTTTGTATTTTTGGGGTTGCATAGGAGTTCTTTCCTCAAACCATGATCCCTGAAGGAAGGAGTGAGGCCAAAAACACCTACTGATAGTTTTTTTATGTTCCTTTATCTCTTTTAAACTACTGCTGAAGTAAAGCACAAATGGAAGCAAAAGTAATAAGAAAACTAATCAAATCGACACTACTTGCAGTGGAATAATTCTAAATACAAATACAAGAAGAGGAGAATTTTCTACTGGGGTTGGGCCCTAACTAAAGAGCTTCAGTGCTTTGAGTTAACACAGTGCTAGATCAAGGAATTACTCATTCTCATTATAAAAATAGAAAATTACATAACAACGTCTTCCACAAGTCTTGAACTCGAAAATGACTAGTTTTTTTACAGCAAAAATTCAAATCCTAATGAGGCTCTAGGCCTCTTTATTTATACAACTAAAGTCTCCAATGACTTCCTTAAATATAGGGAGGCTCGGCTCCCAAACTTGAGATAAACTAACTCTTTAACTGTCACTTTCCTTTCTCAACTGCCTTTGGATCTCCATCACTTGGTTGCCTGTACTTAGAGCTAGTGTGATTGATGGAGGAATATTCGAACGAGGGAGGAGTAAGTGAGGAGGACCTACCTCCTACAATCTCTCCTCCTTGTTTCATTCGATTTTCATCCCTTAATTAGCCAAAATTCCATGATTTTTATCTCACAAACCTGTAGCCAATGCACATTAGTCCACTAGGCATAATATCTCACTTTGACTCATCTCATTAAACAAAAAACAATCAAAATATGTAATAAATTGTGAGAAGATTTTCTTTGACTAAGCTAGGAGGTGGATTAAGGTCCATATAGTTACCCAATGATGAGGCTCATCACTACTCTAAAAAGAATTACTTCTATTCAAAGATAAAATTTATAAAGAAATCTATATTAAGATCATACACATTGCAATAAATAATCTTACTTGTAATAATAAAAACAAAAGAAGAAAGAATGTGATCTAAACAAACATAATTAATTATGAAAAGAAGGAGATTTATGTAATGTTCCTATTTTAGAAAGCATGTAAATGATTTTAAATTGGCAGAAAATAAATAAAAGGTTGTGAAAAATAACTACAAAGAAATGAAACTACGGTAATGCAATTTTGGAAAAATAATGAACTAAACTAGATAATAAGAAAATGAATGAACCACGACTCTCTGCAGGGGCCCTCCACAAAACAATAGGTTTATAAGTCTTATCTCAACAGCTAACTATGCACGATATTCATAAGAATACTTCAAATAAATATATATATTTTTGTTACAGTATATATATATATATATATATATATATATATATATATATATATATATATATATAGCATTTGCGCCCAACATTTTGAGACTTTCATGCCTTACAAACTTAAAAGAAATCCTAATCTAATTTTAACACTTCTCGATGATTTTCTATTTGGAAAGAAAATCGTAGATTTATGATTGGTTTGAACTCTCGTTGCTCTGTTCATCCACGCGTTGACCTGCTTCCTTGACTATGCCACTGGGAAATTCCTTTGATGATTTGGTTTGGGTGAATAGGAGGAGATCCATGAGGAGATCAATCCCTATCTGCCCATGTGCTTCTTTTCCTAGTTGGTGTACTGGAATTCAGAAAACCATGGAGATAACCGCGGAATCATAAAACAGATGCAGATTTGTGTTAATTCTATGGCTATTACAATATTTAATTTAATAATAAGGCACATTAATAAATATGGAAAATAAGACATCTGAGTACCTTACCATGTCAAAATCTATAATTTATTGTTTATTTGAGTTGACAGTAGTGATGAAAAGAGGGAAAATGGATGGAAATGGTGTCAAAAACAAAACAGTCATGAGACTCTAGATGGATGGATGAAGGAGATGGTGGCACTTACAATTTATCAAGTGGTCTGGGATGAAGGTAATAGTTTGGATACCAATTGAATTGTTTGTAGCTTTCCTTCACCCTTTTAGTCTTTCTGTAGTAGTTCCTCGACCCTCTTGTAGCAGTTGTAGGCTTACCTATAGTTCCTTCCTATAGCAATGGAAGAACAGGGTTCAAAACTCCTTGATGACACCCTGAGCTTTCCCTCTCATTAACTATTTTTGAAAGGAGAAATGTAAGAGAATTCGAGCCCTAGTACATAATATGGCATTTTTGCCTTAGGCTTAAAGTGTTGTGGTAACCTGGAAGTCACACTAGGTTTCATCTTTTGGACCATTGTCCCCACTCAGAGTAATTATTCCCTCTTTCCTCATAATCACCACCCACTATCTATGATCCCAACTTGACTGATGTGATACCTCCACATTGCATGAGTTCTTACCATCACTTTTAGTTTACTATTTGAGGGTGGCCAAGTTAACTGACCACCTCTAGGTTATTCAAACATCTCCTCTCAACATTTACACATTTTCGTTATTCACACATAGGGAGAGGGTTAGAGTTTGCCATACTTTTTCCTACCTCATGATCAAACTGATGTAGATATTTTCATGCTAGATCTGGACCACATTATTTCCATCAAGGGTGTTCATTTGTTGTGTTTATTTCCTGTGTATTTCTTCATTGCTTCTCATGATATTTGACTGTTGTATTTGTTGTGTGTATAGGTACCTTGTTGATGTCCAAGTTGCTACTGCTAGAGGAGAGTCCTACTAGGAGTGATATGATTACTGCAGAGTGGCCTCATAAGTTTCCATCACCTCCCTACTGATGAGAAAAAAAAAATTATTTCTTTCTGTGATGTGTGCACAAGCCTCTATAGGAGGAGGTTTCCTTCCTGTAGTAGTCCTCTCCTTTTCCTCTGGGGTCTTCAAGATGCATGGGGGTAGTGAGATAGGATGTAATAGGTCTTGAGGACAATGCTAGTAATTTGAGGGAGTAGTGTGGCTTTGTATAATTGAAGATGATGTCCTTTGTGTGTTTCTCCAAAAGTTTTCAACAAGGGTAAGACAAAGTGGAGGAATTTTAGTGGAAAATGTTTTTTTTTTTTTTTTTTTTTTTTTTTTTTTTTTTTTTAATGAAATGGGATGGATAAGTGATAGATGGATGGTGGACCATGGTGGGGGAACCTCGTTCATCATTTTTAGGGTCATATTGGGCTATCCTTTTATTCATATATCCCTCCTATAGCTTTACATATCCCTCGTGTAGCACTATACGTCCTTCTTGTAGCATTTACAGGTCCTTCTTATAGCAGTCCAAAGCGATGGTGAAACTTGAATTTTGGGCTAATGGGATGGTGGAGAGGGGTTATTACATGATTGTGGATGATGGATATGAATCGATGGATGGTGGAATGAAAGGAATCTTGAGAATCTTTTCCCCGTAGCCATTGAATCTGCTACTATATTTAATCCTACAAAATGGCAAAAACAATTAACAGACATAATGTAGATCGATTTATTTTGTTTTTTGTTTGTTTGCTTTTTTTCTCTTTTTTTTTTGAGACACGAAGGCTACCTCAGAGGAAGTTTTCAACCTATATGCCTCAAGAAAGGTATTCATCTAGGGATCTTTATTATTTTTCTTCTCTTTTATTTTGCTCCTGGGTTGTTTTAGAGAGGTTTTCAACCTAGGATTTGGTGTCAGATGCCTCATAAAGGTTTTCATATAGGCCTTTTATTTTTCTTTTTTTCCCTTTTTTTATTTTTTACAAAAATATCTAGAAATGTTTTGGACTGGAAGCTATGACAGTTCCAATCACATTGACTTCTCTCCTGATTGTATTGATGAATTATTCCCTAGACATATGTTTTTTGTATACCTTCATCCTATAGCCATTGAAAAGAAAGGGGATCCCTTCCTCATCAATGGTCTTGATTTGAACAACTCCATTGTATTGAAAGTTTTGTATCGGGTATGGGCCTATACATCTTTTCATCAGTTTTCCCTTGAAATCCTTGAACCTAGAATCATATTATAATGACCAATCCCCTTCTTGAAAAATATTGTCCTTTATATGCCTATCATGCTAGACCTTCCTTTGCAATTGTGTAATTTCAGTGTGTAGGAGGGCATGCATTCTAAACTCATTCAATCCATTCACTTGGAGCAACCTCCCTTTTTGTGCTTTGGTGATATCTAAGTCCAATTGGGATCCCATTCTCAAATTATTATACTCAAACTAGATATAAAGTAGAGCTTTCTTTCCATAAACTAGACCATATGAAGTGAACCCAACAGTTGCCTTCCAAGTGGTGTTATAGGCCCAAGTGGCCTCCACTAATCTGTCTGCCCAAAATCTCCTGTTGCTAATCACAACCTTGGTGAGGATGCTCTCCAATGCCTTATTTGTAACTTCTACTTTCCCATTTTCCTGAGGGTGATAGGTAGTAGATGTTATGTGTTTGACATGATGTTGCCTTAGAATATTCTCATTCAAATGTGATTTGAATTGACCTCCCTCATCGGTGACTATCTCCCTTGGGTACCAAAATTTGTAGAATATATTTTCCCTTAAGAACTCAGTCACTTTCTCCTATATTGTTTCCTTGACAACCTTTGTCTCAACCCAGTTTCTCAAGTAATCAATGCACACAATGATGTATTTTTTCTTCACTAATGGTGGATCAATTGGTCCAATGAAATCCATAACCCACTTGTTAAATGGCCCCAAGGCCACAGGAGGTTATAGGGGAATTTCATCCTTGGGTGTGGGTTTTCCCATCCTCTGGCACTGATCATATCTATTGGTATACCTTCTTGCATCTTGGTGGAGAGTGGGCCAATTATAGCCAGCTTGTAGATATTTGAAAGTTGTTCTCTTGGCAGCAAAATGGCCTCCACAGGGCCCATCATGATAGGCTGAAAGGATCTCAAAGACTTCCAATTTCTTGAAAAATATCCTTAAGATCTGATTTGGTCCCAGCTTGAAGAGATTGCCCCCAATCTAAGTGAAAGGGGTGCTTTCACTTACAATTTTGCTCTTCTCCCTAGATGACAAATTTGGAGGAAATATTATAGAAACTAGGTAGTTAGCTATGTTATAAAACCATGGAGAGAGTAGTGAGATAAAAAATAGGTACCCTTCTAGAAGCTTATCATCAACCAACCCTTCATCATTAGTAGGTAAGCAAGTCTAGATAAAAAATCTGCAACTACATTTTCTTTTCCTGCATTGTCAATGATAGTTAAATCAAACTGTTGAAAAATAGAAACCATCTAATGATTGTAGCATTCAAATAAGGCTTATTCATCAAATATTTAATAGTTTCATGGTCAGTATTCACAAAATTTTGGTATCTAGTGATGTAGTGTCTAAATTTGTTTAATGAGTGTAAAAAACTAAGATTTCTTTCTTAGTTACCGTGTAGTTCAATTCAACCTTAGACAGATTTTTACTAATGAAATAAATGGCATATAATAGCTTATCATATTTTTGTCCCAAGGCTGCCCCCAAGCTTTGTTGGATGGATTAACATGGATATGGAAAGGCAGCGCCCAATTTGGGCCGCTAGGTATGGGTGTAGTGGTTAATTTCTCTTTCAAAATCTCAAGGATTCTTGGCAGCTATTTGTCCAATAGAATTCTGAGTCCTTGGCTAGCAATCCGAACAATGGTGAAGGCACTTTACTGAATTCCTTGATAAACCTCCTATAATATCCAGCTAAGCCTAAAAAACTCCTAACATCCCTCTGATTTTGAGGAGTAGGGACCTTTTTTATGATGGAAATCTTGTGTGGGTCCACTTGTAATCCCTCCTAAGATATTGAATGGCCAAGGACCATCCTTGCATTCATTACAAATTCACATTTCTAAGTGTAGGTTTTAACCCTGTACAGAAATTACCTGCATACAAATTCTAAAACACAAAAAATAAACAATGTGAGAGCATAACACATAAAACACATATACACATATATTTTCCCCTGGATCCCAAAACCGAGACTTCTAGCTTGATTTTTCATTATGTTCATTTCAATGTTACAATACATATACAGGCCAAAGCATCCAATACCATGGACCAAAAACCATCGTGTCCAAAACCATGTGCAAAAATCATCCACAAAACCATAGGTAGGTCTGCCCAACCTAATATAGGGTCAAAAACAAAATTTTCAGGGGCACTGCCCTGGACCCCATAGAGTGGGGTTACCTACACCCCTCAAACCCCATGTGACCACCTCCCTGCTACGTAATTGGTGCAAAGAAGGGGGGGCTCCGCCCCCCTTCTAACCCCCCGGTTAACTACGTGGGCTAGTCATGGAAAGAATATAACGCAACCCAACATTCTCCCTCTTGTTGTTTTCTTTCCATAGGGGGCCACAAGAGAGCTTAGTCATTTATCCATCCCTACAATGCTCATTGTTTCTCTACACCAAGAAAACTTCTCAGAGCTCACAGATTTTGTCAATGCATCTGCAGTATTCTTCAACGTGTCCACCTTTACCAACAACACCTTTTTGTCTTCTATCATATCCCTCACAAAGTGATACTGAACGTCAATGTGCTTTGTCTTTGAATGATATGCAGGGTTCTTTGTGAAGAAAATTGCACTTTGGCTGTCACAGTCTATCCTTATAGCTCCCTATACTAACCCCATACTTGAACACAATCTCTGCAACCAAACTTCTTCCTTGCTTGCATGAGTGGCTGCCATGTATTCTGCCTTTGTAGTTGATAGTTCCAATACAGATTGTTTCTTACTCATCCAACTGACTGCACATCCAAATAGGTTAAACACATACCCACCCATAGATCTTCTATGATCTAAATCTCTATCCTAGTCTGCATCAACAAAGCCACAAATATCCAACACTCTGTCCAATCCTGGTCTTCCTTGATAACACAAACCATAATCACTAGTGCCACACAAATACCTGAAAACTCACTTCACTGCTCTCCAATGCTCTTTCCCTGGTTTTGACATAAATCTGCTCAATACTCCCACTGCATGTGCAATGCCTGGTCTAGTACAGACCATCGCATACATCAGGCTACCGACTGCACTTGCGTATGGAACATGGAACATGTCCTCTTCCTCTTCTTTTGTCTTGGGACACTATTTAGTAGATAACTTTACACCTATAGGAATAGGAACCTTCACCGGTTTACAATCATGCATATTAAACCTCTGTAATATTGTCTCAACATACTTCCTCTAGTTTAACCAGAGCTTCCTCTTTGTCCAATCTCTTCTAATTTCCATGCCCAAAATATAGTTCGCAACACCAAGATCTTTCATGTCGAATTTGTAGGACAAATGGGTCTTCAAATCCTGGATAATTTCTTTGTCATTTCCAACCAGCAACATATCATCCACATAAAAGACTAGATAAATAACATAGTCACCAATTAATTTAAAATACACACAGTGGTCTTCTTTGCTTATGGTGAAGCCAAGTCCCCATATAAATGTATCAAATTTCTGATACCATATCCTTGGTGACTGTTTTAACCCATACAGAGGCTTCTTTAACTTTCATACCAATTCTTTCTAACTCTTCACCATAAAACCTTCAAGTTGCTTCATGTAGATCTCCTCTTTAAGATCCCCGGGAATGGTATCTTCACATCCATTTGTTCTACCTCAAAATCAAAAGCAACAACAACATATAAAAGTAATATAATAGAAGTTACCTCGGCAATAGGAGAAAAAATATCACCAAAATCAATTCCCAGCTCCTAGGAATAACCTTTTGCTACCAACCGAAATTTGTATTTCTCTACCTTTCCTTTTGCATTTGTCTTCTTCTTCAACACCCATTTTCTGCCAATGGGTTTCCTTCCAGCCGACAACTCCACCATATCCCAAGCCTCATTTTTGTGAAAAGATGCCATTTCATCAACCATGGCCTCTTTCTAGATTTTTCCATCCATTGAATCTACTGCTTCCTTCATAGTTCTGGGATCATCATCAGTAATAGATAAAGCAAAATTTGAACAGAAAGTATATGGACTATACCTTTCTGGCTGCCTTCTTTCTCAAACTGATCTTCTCACACCTGGAGTTTGTGGCTCTTCATCTTCTAATTCCTCCTCTACTGTAGAGTCTGATTCTCCCTCCTTTAGCCCAAACTCTATCTTCTCAAGTTCCTTTGGTTGGAATTCATGTTTAATAACATCTTTCACCTCTCTAAACACCACATCTCGGCTGTACACAACCTTCCTTGTTACTGGGTTCCAAAGCTTATAACCCTTTAAACCATCCTTATACCCAATAAAGATGCACTTTTTAGATTTACTATCCAACTTGGTTTGTTTCTCCTTTGGAACATGTACATATGTATCACATACAAATACCTTCATATGTGAAAGAGAGGGTTTCATACCAGTCCATACCTCTTGTGGAGTCTTATCCTCCAATGTGGATGAAGGTGATCTGTTGACTAGGTAACATGTTGTCTCCACCGCCTCTGCCCAGAATTCCTATCCTAACCTAGCACCACTAAGCATGATTCTTTCCCTTTCCATCAATGTCTTGTTCACTCTTTCTGCAACTCCATTTTGCTGAGGTGTATATGGAGTAGTCTTCTGCCGTGGTATAGAAAACTTCTTACATAATTCTTCAAATTCCTTACTACAAAACTATCCACCGTTATCTTTCCTAAGCACCTTTATCTTCTTCTCTGTTTGGTTTTCCACCAGAGCTTTAAATTATTTAAACCTATCAAATACTTCAGATTTCTTCTTAAGGAAATATATCCATGTATTCCTTGAGAAGTCATCTATAAATGATACATAGTGATCCAAAATGGATTTTGGATAGAATCCTAAGTCTAAGGTTCCTCATTGAGGAAAACGAAAGTCCAAGGAAGTTCCTGGAAATAGCCCCATTGTAGAGATCCTTCCTTCTGAATCTATTACAACTTGAATGGGAAGAAATGGGCATAGGATGCAAAAGTTATGACAGAAAGAAGATGCCCTTAGTTCTTTGGAAAAAGAGGCATATCTTTAAAAAAAATGGCCTAAAAGGCTTTGAGAAGAAAATCACATCAGAGGAGGTCCAAGGCAGACTTAAGTGAAAAGGGGAAGCAACCCCAATGGCTGATCCCTGACATATCGGGTTGGAGGCAGGCTTGCATCTATATAACATAAGGACCGGGCCGAGCGATATGCCGATCGCCGATATCGACGGATCGGTATCGGCGGTGGCCATGTCATGGGGCTTGAGGTAGGACCCCGCACCGAGCAATATCACGATCACCGATATCGGCAAATTGCAATAAGTAATTCCATATGCACAAAACCTTGGGTCCATGCGATACGCGATTGCGATCAATCACATCACAATAACACGTCGCATCAATATATTGGAGCATATCTATAGATATATATATATATATATATATATATATATATATATATATATATATATATATATATATATATATATATATATATAAACCCATTGTTTCTGTGTAAAACAGTGGAGTTGAGCCAAGAGCTTGTAAAAAGGACTTTGCCATAATCCCAGAGAACCTAGTTGAGTTGACTAAAGCTCAAGGAGATGTAGCCCAAGAGTTTTGGGTGAACTCCTAATTAAATTGTTGTTCTGTGTGTTTTGTTTATTGCTGCATTAGTTATCATTGCATGTATTTACATATCAGCATACACAACATATTTTAACTCACATAAACAGTCAACAATAGACATAAGAATACACCTATAATTTCAAGCATATTATCAATTCTGCATTGGTTAATCAATAAGACTTGGGAATATTTAAAGCTTTGGAAGTGGGAGAGGTTCTTGTAAGTTAGACAAGAAGCCTAAGTACCCCATTTTCAGATCAGGTGGTATCAGAGCTTAAGTTTGGTTAAACCCACCTTCAAAGAAGGTTATATTAGTGTTGAGTTCCAAAATTGCCTCTTTATTAAGCAATTTCTTCATCCTACTTCCTTTATTTTCCCATGCCAATGCATCCTAAACCATAAAAATCCATTGCATGTTGCCTCCAGGAGTGCATTTCAGTGATTTTCAAATTATATTATTATGTGTGTTATTTGGAATAGGCTTTTGTTTTTCAGCTAAGGAACGTAGCCACATTCTGCAGCTAACCAGCCATTCCGTAGCTATCTCCATACTTCTGTAGGTTACAGGTGTCGAGAGAAGAAACGAACCATATGGGTAGCTAGGAAAATGTCAAAACATGGATGGTGTCCTATCCATTTGATCAAAGTCAATGAGAAATACCTCAGTCAAAGGGGAGTCAACGGAGAAGACCTACAACAACTAGAACTCTATTTTTTCACATTTCCTAGTAAATGAATCTGAGGCATGTTCCTGAAGCTGAGGATGTTGTTTGCCACTTGCATAACCAGTATCTAACAGCCACTATTCGAAGATTTACTGTTCAAGCCAACTGAAGACTAAATTTCCGGATACACTATTTGTTCACGTGTCTGTTGTAGAAGACTTTTCTCTTGAAACTGTTGGGTTGTGTTATATTCTTTCCACATAGTTAACTGGGGGTTTTAGGGGTAGCCGTAACCCCACTTTATGGGGTCCAGGGTAGCGCCCCAGAAAATTTTGGTTTTGGACCCTATGTTAGGTTGGGCGGACCCACCTATGGTTTTGTGCATGATTTTCGCACATGTTTTTTGGACGCGATGCTTTTCGGTCCATGGTATTGGATCGATGGTTTTTTGGTCCATGGTATTGGACATGATGGTTTTTTGGTCCATGGTAT